>JANHQD010002179.1:0-26712 GCA_024721195.1 Marasmius sp. AFHP31
TAGCGAGCAGAGGGCAAGAGCAGGTAGATAACTGGTCCCAACGACAAGTCAGATACATTGCAGATAGAGAAAGACAGAAATAACTACTCACCTGGTCCCAACGACAAGAGGTCAAGATGAGGGACCAGGTGTAAACTACCTAACTTATATACCCAGTCAGAGGTCTGAGATATGAGTCGTGAACGAATAGGAGAGACAATAAGAAAACAATAAGGAAACAATAGTAGTCAAGTATAAGACAATAACGAGTCCGGAATGAGTAACTAAGAGATGAGAGAAGACAATAAGAACAATAGAATGAATGGATCGTGAAGAAGGTGTAAAAGACAATAGTGTGAGAAGGAAATATGTGGGAAGGGGAAACGGGCGTCTGGTAGGCGTCAAAGAAACAAGTAAGCGCTGAAAGGGGAATAGGCGCTGAGAAAGGAAAAGATAGGGGAAAAGCGGCACTTCATGACAGGCTATTTTCAGGCCATTTTTGTGACCGAACCTCTGGAAGTTTTCGACAGTCATGCCTGGGACGCGTGACAGCGCGTGACATTTCACCAGAATGGGGTCTCCTGTGACGCGTGACCTGACGATCATCCCAAAATGGTACAGTAATCGGAGCTCTTCACTCTCTCCCGGTTGATTCTCATTTATCAGTGTTTATTGGGAACGTATAGGCTGAATAGGTGACAAAACAGTCCAAGATCTACATTTTACGTGTGCTTTTACGGTAACTAAGCTAATGAAGTCAAGTTGTACGAGTGTCTTTATAGCAGAAAATTACAGCGAGATGGAGAAATATATACATTAGAAGCAGTGTGTACTAGTAGTAAGGATGTGAGTATAATCCGATAGCTCAGTACTACAATTCACTTACCCACTGACGCTCAGGTAAGCTCATCCGCCGGAGAGGGCGGAGCCGAAGTAGGGATAGATGTAGGTAACGTGCCCGGCTGATCCCCGAGGTCACGGGTGTGTCGGGGAAGAATGCTGCGAGGAGTACTCTCTACGTCGGTTATCGCTGCCGCCCGGAGGATTACTCGAATGAAAGAGGTGAGAAGGATCCATGGCCAGTAAAGTGGTATCAAGATAGAGCGTGACTGGGGAAAGAATATTAATCTCGCAATTCACGGAGAGGCACTATGGAAATGACCTCGATGGCAGTGCGAGACGAGTCCGCCTCGTTGGTCTGAGCGACAGGATTAATAGCTCTCGTGTTCTGAGGTGCGGGGGTGTGATCGGCGCCATAGAAATTACAATTGGCGTAGTGGTTTTGTGGGTTTTGGCATTGGTAATTTTGAATATAGGTATTAGCGGCGAGAGAACTTGTGTCGCCGTTGAGTGTATTGGCAAGGGGATTGGCGTTTCTGTTTGTATATGCACCACCACGGATACGATCGCTGGTGTCTCCAGGAAATGGACTAGGGGGATTGTCATGGGTGGGAGTAGTGAACCTTGGATTCATGTTGACTGAAGGTGAAAGGACAGAAAGAAAAAGTGGGATGAAGGAAAGAAAGGACAAGTAGGTTGGCGGGGGCAGGAAACTTTTGATAACCTCCCCTTGCCTGAATTGGGCAGAATGCAAACCAGTTCCCGACAGCATCAAAGCATGTGTGAGAAATTCCCTCGTATCCCCATCTCGACTGGTCTCCTCGTCATCTGCTATTTCCGCTTCCCATAATCTCGAATCTTTGATGCATTTTGAACCTGGAGGTGACAGGCCAGAAAGAAAAAGTGGGATGAAGGAAAGAAACCCCAAGTAGGCTGGCGGGTGCAGGAACCTTCTGACAACCCGAGAAATCGCTAGAAATTGAGTTCAGGATTCAACGGACTTGACTCTAGTGCTGCCGAGATTCTGAATGGGGACCAAAGCTGCGCCAAATGATGACGGCAAGGGGGGTTGTCAAAAGCCCCGCCAACCTACTCATGCTTTCTTTATTCATCCCACTCTTTCTTTCTGTCTCTTCAAAACCTCAGGTTCAAAATGCATCAAAGGTTCGAGATTATGGGAAGCGGAAAATGCAGGGTGGGGTGATGACAAGGATACTGGTCGAAATGGGGATGGGAGGTAGCGGAAAAAGCGGAAAAAGACAAAGGCGAAGGATGCAGAGGGAGAATGGAGCTGTGGGAAGATTATTACCGGGAGATTTTCTGTAGCGTCATGGAAAGTACATCTCAGGCCTCTTACTTCTGTTCAATACAGTTCAAATTGACCTTCCTTTGGCGGTAGAATATCGACCTTTTCGAGGACATGTTGACGATCATGGAGAACCCCGAGGCCATCGAATGAGTTGTGGCTTGTTATATGAATTCTGAACAGTTATATGTTTTGGTCTCTTTCGCACCCTTTCGATCCCCTGCTTGCAGTGCAGTGATGGTCGAGCATCAGAACTGGATTCGAGCGTTTGGAACTACAATGGAGAGCTCTGTGTCGCGTGTTTCAAACTCCCCTTGTTGGCAGTGGTGACTAGGCTCTTGCCCACCTTTACCTTTCTTGTTCAGGCAGTCCCTTATCTCCTGATTACTGTAGTGTTGTACCAATGTCCGTACAACATGCCCAGGATTGGGCCAATGTGTATACAATATCCGTATAATGCTAGGGTAACATAATCCAGGACGTGTTGGTCCGTTATTACATATCTCTGGCCGTGTTGGACTGAGCACCGATAAATATCGCGATTTTCTCTTGAATAGCTTGCGCCAATAGAACCGTGAGTGACTAACTTGGTTTTATTCGACATATATGATAGCGGACTCACACATTTGCTTGCTTCCGACAGGGATGTAATGCTTGACACCGATTATTCGTATCAGTTTTCAGTCTGCTCACGTATACATTCATAGGCCCTTCCAACCAATGACACCGTTGCTTTGATCTCATCGAAATTGCGGTGTAAGTGCCCCATCGTCTCGTGACGGTCGATACTAACTAATTTCCCCAGTTGCTAGCTGCCTCAAGGCCGAAGTTTGCATCGCTTGAGATCGTGAACGAGGAAGGCGGGGAAGGCTTGGCAAATATCAGAGTGTTGTACAAGAACAAATTACCATCCGACACAGCAAAATCTAAGGGGGATTCAGTGTTTGGCTGTAAACTAGTTCTGAGTCAGCGTCACTGCGTAGCGTCCCGTCCGTGTTATGATGAATGTGCGAGGTCAAGCCCAACCAGGTGAGAATACCCATCCACTAGTCACATACGTTGGAGCAATGAGATCAGTTGTTCAAGTCGTTCTCGTTCAGAGAAAATATGGTTCGAGAATATACTTTTTGATGCAACGGAGATTTGAAGTTCAAGTGTGTAGTAGTACTGCAGTTACAACGGTCTACAGGCGACAAGCCAAACGATTGACAAAGGGAATACTTCGAAATGCTCAAAACCAAAATAATTCTCTCGCGCAATACTGTATCAATCCTCGTATCGTAGAGGCGGGAGTCCGTCAGAGTGCGATAACAGAGCGCACAAACCCTTTTGCCGGTCTACACTCAAACTAATGGAGGAGGTCGGATTTTTATCAGGTTTCTCACGAGAGATGGCAGGAAGCTTTCGATCGGGAAATTGAGGCCACCGAACAGATTTTGGTGGTGTCGAAACCGTTGGATGATAATCCTGTCATTTGTGGTGGATGTTAAGGCAAATATTCAGGACTTGTGAGAGGTTAGACTGGCCCTTTTTTATACCTCTAGCTGGGCGCTCTGCATACCTCCCGGTTTCGCGAACTTTGCACACCGAGACCCAATATAAATCCCATTGTCCTCCTTCCCCGTTCTTGGTCTAGTCTAGGTCTTGCCGTTCCTGCATTTGCTGTCCCGCCGCCGAGAACTCCAAATGAATAACACTCGACCTGCCGTGTGTGGACAACTTACGTGTAAAGCGATGGGGTAGACGAGAGTTCCAGTGTAAAATCATTCTTTGCATTCCAGGAATACTTGGCAGGCTTGAATGCAAGGCTATAAAGGCACCTAGCACTATACACATTATATCTCACAACACCCCAGTTGTTTTGGCTCATCATCCTCTTGTCAAGTCTTCTTTCACCATGCGCTTCACTGCTCTTGCATTCGTCCTCGCTGCCGTTGGCTTGGTTGCTGCCAACCCGCTTGTCCCTCGGCAGTATCAGGAAGAGCCAATTTGTCAGTAACGTCCCTGCTCTTCCCCGTTCCACTTTGGATGCTGACAGCGACTGGTTTTTCTTCGATTAGCTTGCGCGAATGGAACAGTAAGTGATAATCATTTTCCTGACGTACCCGATCACGAGCTCATATAACATACTCGCTTTGACAGGGATGTAAATCTTGACTCTAACCAGTGGCCATCATCCTACAGTCTACTCACGTCTTGCCCAATTCTAGGTCCTCTTAACCAAAACTATATGTGCTGTGGACCCATAGAAATCGCTACGTAAGTACCTTGCCAATCTTCGATGGTTGGATTTGACTGATTGCCCGGATGCCATAGCTGTGAAAAAGACGTCGAGATATGCATCTTCTGAACGCGGGAGGTCTGAAACGCGGGTTGTTGTACTTTTCTAATGCTTACTTGGCAAAGCGGGTTCCAAAACGCATCTGTTCTGATACTACCTGTTAACCAGCTCTGGGTCAACGTACTGCTTCCCGTGAGCCTTACCGCCCCGGCTATTCGTGACGATCTGAGCTTTGAATGGGAGCCTTTGAGGCTCAATTTGAGCTGAAAGATGTTGACTCTTGAGCGCTTGAGCATTCGTTGATAGCTGACGCTGAGTACTGTTCCGATTCGACCACATAAGATAGTCACCACAAGACCGAAATCTCCACCTTCTGAAACCTCGGAGAAACTTGATCAAGCGCTCCCATCGGCGCATCCCTTGATTTCGGATAACCCCGGTGATCGCCGCCTAGTAACAGCCTCGTGCACGACTCGTTCCCTCCTTACCACCATGTTGACTCTGGACGACTTGAGTGCAGAAATCCCAGCGGAGATATATTCGAACCAGTAAGTATCTCTTAAGATTGAAGATACCGATGCTCAACCCTTCGAGGCGACAAATCCATGACACCTCACGACACATGGTTTTTTTTGCTCCGACGAGTCAACAAACGGATCTCCGATGCTGCCTTGCCCTTTGTCTATCGAGAACTGTCGTTCGACTTTACGCTACATCATCCGACTGGCCCCTATCCACCCGCTGTCCAGTTATCAAGAATGTTATCAATCCTACCTCCCAAATGCGCGATTTGGAAGGCAACCAGAAAGGTCACTGCTCATTCGAGATTTACGGGGCTTTGGAAAGGCGAGGAACGGTTCTACGATGGTAAGAACGGGTATCCATTGCAGGCATCTCTTTCCCTCCGTATTGCGGTCTCCTTGGGCCTCATAACTGACCATGTATTCAATTAGGTCCTTGACGTGCCTGGCTAGACAGATCAAGCATTGACACGAGGCTGTACATCTCCGACAGAGCAAGGTGAGTGCGATAAAGCTACCTCATGTTCAAGTCGTTCAAAGAAAATGTGGTTGGAGAATATACTTTTCGATGCAATGGAGATTTGAAGTTCAAGTGTATAGTAGCACTGTAGATACACCGGTCTACACGCGACAAACCAGATGATCGACGAGGGGAGCCTCCGAAAAGCTCGAAACCGAAACAGTCCGCGCGCCAAACTGTGTCAATTCTCGTATCGTAGAGACGGGAGTCCTTCAGAGCGCGATGAGAGTATCCGCATTGACGCCGAGACCGACCCCAACATCAACACTATTCCAGACGTCGGGAGGTGGAGCTAATACAAGGACTGGTGGCGGGGAGAAAATTCGAGTCAAACATGGTAGGGGAGAGGTGGGAGGGGTCTCGGACCTGACCTGGAACCCAATGTCCACATCGTAAGCTTTGATAAGGAATTGACACCCCCTTAAGTAAGAGACGTACCTTTCTACTCGGTTTTCAGCTATGAACCACGCCAGGTCATCCGCAACGACCTGAGGAGACGTGATATCGATAATACGAGAGGTAATGTCGATATCAAGGACTGGAGATGTGATCTCAATGTCGATGACCGGAGAGGTGATGTTGATAGTAGGAGAGGTGATGCCGATAAAATGAGATGTAATGTCGAAGACAGGAGAGTTAGCCCTGATCTCAATGACAGGAGACATGATCTCAAAGACCGCAACCAGAATCTCAGATAGATGAGAAGATGAGGGATCATCTTCGGAAATGGCAGAGGAGAGTGCGGCGATTGCCTCCTGGATCAACGGATCGTCCTCCCTCAAGGCCATCCTTGCCATGAGAACCTGCTTGAATAGCTCGTTGGCTTCGAAAGGTTCACGAGAAATGAGATTGATGATTGTTTGTGCATGGTTTCGCGAGCCTTGCAAAGCTACGAGGGTGAGGTATAGTATGAGAGGGTCCGTGTCTAAGAGGCCACCTTTGCCGTGAGACCTGTATGCGTCGTATCCTGCTGTGAGGTAGTCACTGATGATAAAATATTCGTCAGCACATCCTAGGGGAGGAGACGAGAATAAGACGCACGTATCAGACTCGGGGCGCCAGGTGCTCCTGCAACAACACTGGATACTGCTACAGAGATGACGGTACGTTGTCGACCCAGAGTCCATATGTACTACAGCTCGGGCTAGAATCTTGAAGTCAATCGCCCCAATCTGCCGCATAAGAATCTTCAAAGCTCTTGCGCGAATGGACTTCGTATACCTAGGACTAATAAAATTGGGCAACGGGACCGGGGAGAGGTTATCCATGGCAACCTACTCAGTCAAGTCAAGAAGAGTATGGTACATTCCCTCGGCATCCAGCACGTCTACATCTCGAGCTTCTGAGCTGTGTCGGAGGTAGGAATCTATCCTCGTCAACTCACGATTGACGAGAATGTAGTCTACCCCGTTGAGAAACGCCTCTCCTAGTCGTTTGATTGCTTTTCCCGATTTGGAGCCCGGCTCAAAGGCAGTCAAACCTGACGCGGACGATGGCGTGTCAGTCTTTGTATGGATGCGAGGTGCTTTCGGCAGAGATACATGGAGGGACATTGTAGAAGAGCGTGCGGGTGCGGGTGCGAGTGAGGGGGTGGTGAGAGGGAGCAGACCTTCACAGCATATTGCTCTCAGACTGGGTTTTTGAGCCTCCGATATCGATCCATCTTACACTGCCAGTACAGCCCTCACCTATATTAAGGACCAAAATACTGTTGAGACCAAGCTCAAGTACCCACAGACCCGAGATGAATGGATAGCATGTTGTACACCACCGGATCCGTCAATGACAGGGCACTCCTAGGCTGTAGAGGCTGTTTTGAAGCTATGGATAGTGATCGTGAGATACAATCCTGCTAAATGTTGCTGTTGAGAAAGTCAGAGCACTGAATCTTCCCTGTAAGGTTTGTTATATTTCACGTTACATCCTGTATCATTGAGACTTAGGGTGAGGGGCAATCGAGGAATGGGTCAAAGGAGCACGTGACCAACCCGATCTGATCCGGGGGCGTGAACTCACCTCCGCTTGGACCGTTTCACCATCGATTCATTCCGGTTCCGCCCCCTATTTTCAGGTACATAGGTGCACAATGAGCGGAACACATGAGAACGTTGTGAGAACGTGGGCTTCCGATCTCACTGGTTGAAACCCTCAAGCCAACAAGCGAGTCACTCGCTGATTGTACTTGCTTCCAATGAACTCCGACAACTAAGCTTGACTGTTTCGGTTTTAAATCAGTACCGTAGGGGCAGAGAAGGATAATTCTGGCTCCCACCATGTCCCCGCCTTGTAGTTGTGCCAGAATATTCGGTGCTTGAGGTTGCATGTTCGGTCGTTAGCATGTCCGGTCTCTTCCGCACCAGTGTATCCAGCAGCCCCGTACCTGAAACGAGAGTTACTATGGTTGCTGCTTAACTGGAATTACTTCGTATCCCGTTGACCATGAGATCGGAGACACCTGTCCGATTGCGTTACATCCAGCGTATCCGCGTTTCGAGACCCCTTGCTCCGGTTTTGATCTCCAAAACGCAAAAAATCCACCGCTATGAACACTATAAATACAGGTCAGAAATTCGCAAACATCATCGACATCTTCTACCTCTAATCACTAATACCTAATCGGGTCTCCATCACCAACACCACTACTCACTCATTCAACGACAATGCCTTCCTTCCGTGCCCTCACTACACTCTTCTTCATTGGCGCTTCTTTTACGTCTACCATGGCACTTCCCCACGACGCTCCTACCGCTCCTACCCCCTGTGACGCGACATGCGTTGCCAAAACGTACCCTGTCCCAGTCATCATCCAGGACGTACACAACAAGATCTCGCCCATGATTGAGAAGATTCGTGAGTGTTTCGTCATTCCAGTTGCCTCTCGAACTCACCCCCTTCTCCAGAGTACTTGAAAGAATGCAAAGCCGATGACCTCAAACCCATTGTGGCTGACATCACTGCCATCATCGACGGTGCTACTGCACAAGTCAAGGCTTACGTCGATACCAAAGTAGACTTGAACATCGCACTCTCCGCTGAGGCCGACGCTAAGGCAGGGGTCGCCGTTTCGATCGACGTTTTGGTTGGGTTGTTCGTTAGCTTGGTTACCGTGAGTTCCTCTCCGTCCCCCTCGTCCCCACCTTTAGTTCTCACGTTCAATCACTCCTCTTAGTCCATCGTCGTTTGCATCAAAGCCGCTCTGAACGTCACCGCTGAAGTCGAGTTGGACGCTTGCATCAAACTCTTCACATCCCTCTGTATCAGCCTCTGCGCTTTCCTCCAAGTTTGCTGCCAGCTCGTCGTCGGTCTGGCCGTAGCCCTCGCAGTTCAGCTCACCGTGTTCGTTGGGTTGTGTGCAAAGCTGGGTGTTGATGCGTCTGTTACTGCGTTTTTGAAGATTGTTTTGTAAAGGAGCTTTTTGGTTTGGGAACATTCTTGTAACTTAGATACTCTGTTCCCCGATTGGTGTCATTCCTTGAGTTTCTTTGGGCCTCTTATATAGTCATATAGTATTTAGACTTATGAGTTACGACTGCTACTTACGACTATTTAATATTAATATAATTCGACCTCACCTTTGTGCTATTCATAGAAGTACTGTTGTCGCCTTGTAGATCCTTGTTTTCAGGAATCAGCCACTCAACTATTGAGCGGGCCGTGGGTTACCGGGTACTCGGAAAGAAATTGTCCGACGGTCTGCGAATTACGACCCTGACATCGAACAACTTACTTCTTGCTTTCTAATTCGACCACAGTACTCAAGCTAATCCTATTCATCAAGTGTGGTAGGAAACCACGTCTTGTGTCTCGCTCGAAATTCCACACCCCCACCACGTCTCCGATGGGATACTGTACCATTTCGGGATGATCGTCAGGTCACGCGTCACAGGAGACCCCATTCTGGTGAAATGTCACGCCCTGTCACGCGTCTCAGGCCTGACTGTCGAAAACTTCCGGAGGTTCGGTCACAAAAATGGCCTAAAATTAGCCCAGAAATGGTGAATTTCACGAAAATTTCCGGCCGGTCACAGTGGACCGGCCTTTCCGTCGAAACCAAAAAGTGGATATTTTGGTCACGGGTCACACCCCCTGACGAATATCCCGAAATGGTACAGTACGTTCTTGTGCTGGCACGTTTGTGCTCGAACTTGGAAAGCCTAGCTTGATTCAAATCGACTTTCAACAACAGGTTTGTTCATATTCAGGCGAGTCCTCAAGACTCATGTATATCAGTCAAAACGTGGGTTATCATCACGACAAGCATTGTTTCCCATCGAGGTTGTACCAACCAACCCACCGGCATCCTCGAGCTCAGCCTGTTACATACTCCCAATGCTCAAGTCACATTCCATATTCATTCTAGGTCCCGGACTAGACCTAGACCCATTCCAAAAATCCCATCGTCTTCCTTCCCTGTTCCCTGTTCACGGTCTAGTTCAAACTTTTGCCGCCCGCCACCGATTGAATGCCGTTTCACTACACTTGTAGCCGACTCACGGGCTGCGGGCAAAGCGGTGTGGGGTGAGCGGGAGTTTCAGTGTTAAATTACTCCTTACGTTTAGCGTTTAGAGAAGTCTATAAGAGGCCCTCCCACAACAGCCCACAGAACCGTTCACAACACCCCAGTTGTTCCTTTCGTCGAGTTTGCATTCATCATGCGTTTCACTACTGTTGCATTCCTCCTCGCTGCCGTCGGCTTCGTTGCTGCCAACCCGCTCGTCGCTCGTCAAGATGACCCCCCCTGTTCGTCGTCTCGTTTTTTACATCGCTGACTAGTACTAACCACCATCGTTTCTCTTTCTCTTTAGCTTGCGCCAATGGAGTTGTGAGTGACCAATCCCATCTTTCTCTCGACTCATACTTACATTTACTTCTGACAGAAATGTAATGATTGACACGGTCTCGACTCTTCAGTCTACTCACGGTATACATTGATTTATAGGCCCTATTGGATTACAATGCTGTGGTCCTATCGAAATTGCGGTGTGAGTACCCAGTCGTCTCCTGATGGTTGACACCAACTAATCCTACCGGATTTGATATATAGGTGCCTCAGAGCCGGTCAACCCTGCCTCACCTAAACGGCCAGGACGAGGGAAGACGGAGGATGTTGTGTGTTTATATTGGAAGAGATTCAAATTAGTACCCGACAACAACAGAAATTCGGGGTTTTGGTTGCGAAAAATCAATTACTTGAGAGACCCGTTCGAGCTAAATTGTCTGAGGTTGAGCCCAGAATCCAGATCAATCAGAAGAAACAGTCGAACGGCCCCCGCTTCATACCCCGCAACCCTGCACCAGTCATTGATTTTGAGCGGCCTCTTGTCCCTTTGGCGTAGGCGTGGGGGAACAATTCAATGACCCTCGACCCTCGTCCACTCTAAGTTCCCGAGAGTCAAAGGGTAAGATCAATTGGAAGTCGGACATTCTCAAAGGGATACGGTAGCGAACCATTAGTAGGGTAGAGTTCCGATTCGCGACCTTGGATTTACGACTAAAATCATACAATTACGTGTTTGCAAAGGTGATGGTTATCCAATACTCACCACGCGCCGGAGGCACTGAGTACTAATCCATCCTGTGATCGTGAGCCCTCCCAGTGGTGTATATTTTCCTCGCAGGCCGTTACTGAGCATTCGGGCTCTTAAACAACACAGTAAAACTCGACTTGTATACTCAATCGAACCTTCGCTTTCTGAACCATAGGAACATGGCGTTTAAGTCGTTTCAGGAGGCATCGGCAGGCAAAACCGGCAAAAAAAGTCAGATGACCCGGTGTACCGTGGATGGTAAACCACGCATCCATCGCGCCTAACCCCTCCTTGCTTCCTACTATGACAATGGTCTTGACACTACTTCCCCCAAACACAGTCAACCGTGCGCTCGTGCAACACAAAAGGGAGAAGAGGGAAGGCTAGGTTATACTCCGCCTTCAGGATAGCAAAATGGTCACAAGGTGTCTTTGGGTCGCGTGAACGGGAGGGAGAAGCGACCTAGGAAGGTTTTGTGTCTTCTCAAGTCTCCGCGCAGCCCTTGAACCACAACGCCGACAACGACGACGATGGGATACGTTTTCTGGGTTGGCGCATTCGCAGCATTAGGTACGTCCGTCGTCGAATCTTGTTCTTGTTTTCAAAGCTACACGCTTCCTACTACTTTCTTGAGGTTCATTCATCTTCGGGCAAGCACATCACAACGTTCCGAGACTCCAAGCTCAAGACTCATGATTCTCAGATATGACACGGTGATTATCACAGCGAGCATCGCCCATGATAGTTTCAAACAATGTACGCCGCCCTGTGCCTGCGCCCGTGTTTTCAATACATCCCTCACAAATTACAGACATGGGAAACCCCAACCCCGCAGCAACAGGCGCCATCGTAGCGACCCACATCGCCGGCGAAGCCCTCGGTGCAATCATACAAATGGTACTAGGAGATAGGTTAGGCAGGAAGCGGTTCATGCAGATGATGTGCGTCATCGTCACCATCGGAACGACGATCCAAACTGCCGCTCAGAGCTACGCCATGTTTCTGGTGGGGAGGATTTTGACTGGTGTTGCTGTGTACGTGCTGTTGCTCCAAGTCCGAGTTTTGCTGACTTTTCGACGACGACTTCTAGTGGTGGATTAATCGGAACAGTACCCATCTACAACTCTGAAATCTCCCTCCCATCGTCCAGAGGCACCATCGGCGGACTCTCAGGCTACATAATCAGTCTCGGCGCATGTGTAGCGAACTGGATCGGATATCTCTGCGGTTTCGCCCCCTCCTCTAACTCGAATTCGTTTCAATGGCGGTTCCCACTCGCGCTTCAGAACCCACCAGGGATCGTGTTGATGGTAAGTGGGTGTTACCGGATAATCCGAGGTGGTTGATAAGGTGTGGGAGGGATGAGGATGCGAGGAAGGCGTTTGGGAAGATACGAGGGGGAGGTGGACGTGGAGGTGGAGGTGGGGAGGGGGAAGAGGGGGAAGAGGGGGAAGAGGGGGAAGAGGGGGAAGAGGGGGAAGAGGGGGAAGAGGGGGAAGGGTTGAGGAGGGAATTCGAAGATATGAAGGAACAGATTCTATTCGAAAAGGTAAAGTGGAGCTTTTTTTGACTGTTGACACAGCCCCCCACACGTCACACGTCTAGTCAAGGGAAATCACCTCCATCACCGAAGCCTGGCAAAAATACCGAAAACGCGTCGCCGTCGCCGTATTCGTGCAAGCTATGACTTCTTTGACAGGGGTTAACGTTATCAGTTGCGTCTCTCCCCCTCTTCCCTTTCCCCTGACAAGTGGGCAAGTATTTCAGCGGAGGATCCAACAAAGTCGGAGCTGGGTTTGCGATTTTGGGGATCTATATGTATACGAGTATACACTGTGAGTTTTCCCCCTTGATATCGGAGTGCTGACCGCTGGGTTTAAACTTTTTATTGATGGGTTGATAAACAGTACGACTTGGTTCTCGGCGCTTCATAAGGCGCCAACGCCCTTCCCCTTCGTACTACGTCTGTACAAGATCGTTGTTGCATAAGATCTTTCCGCCTCCACCCACTGACAACCGCCACCAGCCTCCGCACCGAAGCCAGCGAGTCTCGAGAATGACCGTCAATACAACGAAGTATAAGTGTCGATATCGAAATATGTACAAACCCCGGAGAAAAATAAGTTATAAAAATGAATGACTGATACTAGACTAATTGAATATAAACCCCTTTTTTGGAACTCAGCCGTCCGTAAGGTTTATATATCCCATATCCCTTTGTTTCATGAAGAGTCCCACATGAGATCCCCATACGCAGGAGGCAGCCTCCCCGACGTCTTCTTCTGCAACGAACTCCCCCCGACAGGTCCAGCATCAAGGTGCCTCTCCTCCAAATCGGCCTGACTAGTGGGGGCGGCGGGAACATATGTCATCCCAGCATTAGGGGCAGGACTCTTTCCTGGTAATGGCGGTGGCGATTGAGGTGACTGTGGGTTAGGCGTCGATGAGGCACTGTGTTGTGGAGCAACTCCGTGGTTGGGGTGATAGCTTGCTGCAGAAGCAGAAGCGGGGAAGTAGCTTCCACTACTCGTCATGGGCGGTTGAGACGAGTAGTATTGAGAGGTAGAGCCCGAAGCCGAGGACGCGGGAGGTGGATGGTGGGAAACAGTTGTTGGTGATGCTAATAACAATTTTGTCAGATTGTGATGAACGCGGGGAGAAGGGGAGGACTCTTTGCGAACCGTCAATGCTGAAACCCGATGCACTGACATACTGCGTTCTCTTTCTCCTCTTGAAGAAAAAGAATGCACCAAGGGCACCTGTGATAACCAGTGCGACTATCCCGACAGCAATTCCTGCTCTAGCACCTGTACCCAGTCCACCAGACTTAGACTGCGACTCCGCCGATCCTGTTGAAGATGACGAAGCTGTAGGAGAAGTGGATGACGACGATGATGTTTTCGGAGGGCATTTAGTGAAGACCTTATTGGGATTAGCCGTTTGATTCTTCGTTATAGTTTGCGCGGTGATCATACTGTGATAAGAACAAATGCGTTGGTGAGGAGTGGTTTTGATAGAGTGCGAAACAAAGCTTACAAGAACCTAAAAAATGGCGTTTTATCAGCGAAACCGGACTAGTTTGATGTGATATGGACGCACCATTGCCCATTGTCCCAAAAACTGAAGTCATACAGATCATCGTAGATCTTGATATCCTTGTTGCAAACACCGGATTGAATGTCTGCCGGTAACCTGAAAATAGATGCGTGATTAAAATGATGTTTGAAGGTGGTCATTATGCCCACGTCTTGTTCACTTGAGGCGAGCAAAAGGCATTGTTGCTACGATCACCAATCAGGTACATTTGATATCCTCCAACATCTAAGCACGGAGAGCGGGTATCAGATGAGCTAACAACTTGGTTTGGAGAGGCTCATGGGTGCGACACTTGCCGGCATCAATTCCGTTGCCTGATCCCAACCCTTGTTGGCAACTATGATTCGTATCGGAGGTTGTGAGTTCGCGGAGAGGAACGTTTGAGACGGAAACGCACTTTAGACACAACATGCTAAGTGAAAATGCGATACTGTTGCAGCAACATGACGCTGTTTATGCAAAGAGGGCGGGTCAGCTGTGGGTTTCGGGGACGAGTGAGAGTGAAAACGCACCAACTTGCTCATTGCAAAAATCCGAAGGGGTCTTCGGGCTCAATTTACCAACTCTGTCTATCGATTGAAAAGATAAGAATATAAGGAGCCGATGTAAGTGGGCCGTGAAGAGGGAGAAGTAAATCCATATTCATACAGTTGCTGTTGCAGACCTGCCGAAGACGTTCATAGGTTTTGCCTAAAAGTGTGAAGCGAAGAGTCAGTTGGAGACGACATGGTGAACAATATTGTGACGCACAAGGTGTCTCTCCTACACCTTCGGTGTACCATTCCAAACCCGAGTCGCTACATTTCGTTGTTCCTTCTCCCTGAGCAGCCGAATAGGAAAAGAAAAAGGAGAAAGAAAGGATAAACAGAAAGATCGAGGGTACTTCCAACATCGGTGGGATGACGACGGTCAGAGGCGAAAAAAGGGGGGAGAGGCCGTCGGTAAGTCAACGTTCAGAGTTAAGAGAGAAGGCGGTCCAAAATTGCGCTGCCTGACAACTGATCAAAAATTCCTGAGATATTTCCACGCAACTGGATACTCGGAGAACTTGATCTGTTGATCTGACAAGCAGTATCACGTCCATAATCCCAAATCATGACGGTTGACTGGCTTATGTTTAGCTTTCGGGCTATCGTGTAACAAGACCTTGAAATTGATCTCCTTCACTGCGGAAGAGTTTCTGTAGACCATCGTGTTGAGTAATGGTCAACTAAGAGATTCAACAGTTGAAGGGGTAACAATCAGTACTAAGCATAGTTTTGATAGAAAATTCCAAATTGAGGTTACCTACACATGATACTGTTTGGCAGGTCAACATATTAAGTTGCATGGAAACATCCCAGAGATTCTTGTCAGCTGGAACCAAGCACAGAATTAGATTCAGAGCAAGCCCGCCTGAGCTACATACAGTGTGTGAATCCGTCTGAGGTTAAGCCCAGAATCCAGATCAACAGACGAGCGGCCCCGCTTCATGTAACATACCCCGCAACCCTGCACCAGCATAATCATTGATTTTGGGCGGTCTCTAGACTCTTGGGCGTGGGGGTGGCTGGCTCTCGTCCACTCTAATTTCCCGAGATTCAAGGGGTAATACTTATCAATCTGGACTCGGACATTCTCGAAGAGATACGGTGGCGAACCGTTGTAGGGTAGAGTCGCGACCTTGGACTTACGATTGAAATTAACCGTTGCGTGTTTGCACTGAGTACTGATCCATCGTTTGAATCGTATTATTCCTTTAAAGTTAGCATGAACCCCACGACATCGTGAGGAGTCCCCCCGGTGGCGGATATTTCCCTCGCAGGCCGTTACTCGGGAGTCGGGCTTTCAATCAGCAAAACTCAACTTGTATGCTCAATCAAACCTCTGGTGTCTTTCGACATTCTGAGATATCGGAACGCGGCATATAACTCGTTGGACCCAATGGTGGCAGGCAAAAACCGGCAAAGAAAGTCAGATAACCCGGCGTCCGTGGACCACGTTGCACGCGTCCGGTTCATGGCACTCGCGGCGCCTCGCAACCTCCTTGCTTCCTACTATGACAATGTCTTATAACCGCTTCCCCCAAACATCGTCAACTGTCTGTTCGCTCAAAAGGTAGAAAGCAACGCTCTTGTCCAGAGTATCCAAGGGTTCTTTTAGCCAGCAAATGTACAGGTCACAAGGTGCCTTGGGGTCGCGTAAACGGGAGGGAGGGAATTTCTCATCGAAGCGAGCGAGCTGGGAAGGTTTTTCTTCTGCAGACTCCACGCAACCCTTGAACCGCAACGACGACGATGGGATACGTTTTCTGGGTTGGCGTATTCGCAGCATTAGGTACGTCCGTCGAACCCTCGAACCCTTGTTTCTTGTTCCAAGGCTACAACACCTCTTACTCCTACTATAGGTTCATTCATCGTCGGGCAAGCACAACAACGACTTTCCGGGACTCCAAGCTCATGATTCTCAGATACGACACAGGCATTATCACGACGAGCATCGCTCATGATAGTTTTAAACAATGTACGCCGCCTTGCACCCGTGTTTTTAATCCATCTCTTCTTGACTATATACACATTACAGACATGGGAAACCCAATCCCGCGGCAACAGGAGCCATCGTAGCGACCTACATCGCCGGCGAAGCCCTCGGTGCAATCACACAAATGGTATTGGGAGACGGGTTGGGCAGGAGACGGTTCATGCAGACGATGTGTGTCATCGTCACCATCGGAACGACGATCCAAACTGCCGCTCAGAGCTACGCCATGTTTCTGGTCGGGAGTCCGAGGTGGTTGATTCGGTTTGGGAGGGATGAGAATGCGAGGAGGGCAAAGCGGGTCACAAAGTGCATCAGTTCTGATACTACCTGCTGCCCAGCTCTGGGTCAACGTACTGCTTCCCGTGAGCCTTACCGCCTCCGGCTCTCCATGACGATCCGAGCTTTGAATGGGAGCGTTTGAGCCTCAATTTGAACTGAAAGATGTTGGTTATTGAGCATTCGTTGATAGTTGACGCCGAGTATTGCTCCGATTTGACCACATAAGATAGTCACCCCAAGACCAAAATCTCCACCTTCTGAAACCTCGGAGAACTTGATCAAGCTCTGCCGTCGGCGCGTCCCGTGATTTCGGATAACTCCGGTGATCGCCGCCTGGTTGACGGCCTCGTGCACGACTCGTTTCCTCCTTACCACCATGTTGACTCTGGACGACTTGAGTGCAGAGATCCTAGCGGAGATATTCAAACTAGTAAGTATCTCTTAGAATTGAAGATACCAACGCTCAATGTTTCGAGTCGACAGATCCCTGACACCTCACGACACACGATTTTTTCGCTCCTACGAGTCAGCAAACGGATCTCCGGTGCTGCACTGCCCTTTGTCTACCGGGAACTGACATTCGACTTCACCCTACATCATACGGCTGACCCCTATCCACCCGCTGTCCAGTTATCCAAAATGTTGTTAATCCTACCTCCCGAATGCGCGATTTGGAAGGCAGCCAGAAAGGTCACTGCTCATTCGAAATTCATGGGACTTTGGAATGGCGAGGAACGGTTCAACGATAACAGGGACGGGTATCCTTCTTCACCTCCCGATGAAATAATCCAGGCGAAGTGGAGGCCTCTCATCGACCTGCTATCCCGCCTAACGGGTCTCCGCGAGATGGTATTCGACTGCACCGAAAGAGTTCCCATCATTCTCCTCCAACACCTCGAGGACAGACACCCGTTTTGTCACCTTCACGTCAGAAGATGGATCCGCCTTCGTTCTGATGTGAAGGTCGGCGATCCCTATGAGGAGGCGTTAGCGCGGTCACCGTGCTTGCGAAGTATAAGCGCACGTTTTCTGCCCTATGTAGCATCGACGTTGGATTTCAACGACGCGGCCTTCCAGCGTATCTTGGCTCTGTCGCCGAACTTGGAAGAGCTGAGGTACAGTGGCCGGACTACGACAGAATACCTGAGAACTACCAAAGTAGCGACGGAGATAAAGAAGTTTGAGGTGGAGAGGCCAGTGCGGAAAACCAAGATGAGGAAGATCAAATGGGGGGTCATGTATCACGGCCTTGTAATCCTCCGACGTTGGGAATCTTTCTTTGACCTGCGAACTATCGAGACTCTAGAACTGGGACAGGTCGGTACGGACACTGAATGGTTGGACTACGCTATCGACCACGGGATTTTCAGTGGGCTGAAACACTTGTCGTTTGTGATGTCCAGCTTTCCCGTATTTAGTCCCCAGCTTCACCTGTCCAAAACGACGCTCGGGGCCTTCCTCACCTCGCTCAACCCATTGGAGTCCCTGTCCATCACTGGCTATCACGGACATATCGACCTTCCCTCGATCCTCCTCCACCACGGACCAAACTTGCGCTCGTTATCTCTACACCAGAGAGCACGATCAGACAAACCGCGGCATCTACTCTCCCGGGACGATCTTGATCTCATATACTCGGAAGCGCCCCGTCTGAACCATCTCGGAATCGATGTCAATCGGACAATCGACCCGAAGCATAATGAGATGGTCACGTACACGGTCACCTCCATCTTCTCATCTCTCCGTCGCCTAACCATCTATTACGACCTCGGGATACACCACCGGTGGTACTACCACTGTACCCTCGGTTCCCTCATCAACGAGCGCGCCAAGAAGGACTCTGGTGCGGAGGAATTTGGCGAGGTCTACCACAATCGATAGCAGTTTCGCAAAGAACGTGTGGCTTGCGGTCCAGGGTGATTCGAGGCTAGAGGAATTGACTTTGTATGCTGGACAACCGGACGATGATGAGTTTGGGCCTGAAAGTCCTTATCTGATGACTCCACGGGTCTTGGAGGGCCAATGTGTTAGGAAGGTGGTGCGGGTTCCGAGGAACGAGAGGGATGACTTGAGGGACGATTTTTCTGCTCTCGAGGTTCATGCCGTCGAATTCAGACCTCGTTGATAATTTTATCTATTTGCTGATGAATTATGTATTGGTTAGGTTAAGGCATCTTTATGAACACCGACGCTAAACTAAACTTGAGCCATAGAATCGGAATACTGGTCAACCTAGCTTCCCGTGGCTGCTCAGCACTCAGCTATAACCAGATCTCCGAGTCGTGGCACTGGTGAGGAGTCACTGATGCCCGATGCCAGAATCCCGATTCTCCGACGATCGTCACTTGAAAACCGCAGTCTCAAGGAAGCAACTTTCACGATCGATATCAGTAATCAGTACAAGCCTCATAACGTCTCCTTCATTTCCCATCCCCATCCCCATCATCCTCCATAATCTCACTTCCAGTCCCAGTCCCAGCAATCACCTCACCTCCAGCAACGACCACTTTGTCACCAAAGTCGGCAGCGATCATTTCGAGCGTTTTGCCCTTGGTTCTGGGTGGTGGGTTAGAACGGGGATGTAAGTAGAAGGGAGGTAAGACGTACTCGGGGAAGAAGAAAAATATCCCGATGAAGAATATTGATGTCGTTACAACAAATACGTCTGCGGTGTGGATGAGTGATTCAGTCGGAAACATAAGAGTTGAAAGGGATGGGGATGGGGGGCTCACAATAGTAGTTTTCACCGATATTCGCGAAAGCCTGTCATCGTTTGGGTCGGGGTGAGTCGTAGGCTAAACATGAACAGGAGACGACGCACGCTAGGACCCGCTTGGGTAACCCCGATGTTCACGACAAAGTGAGAGAGAGAAGCGAGACCGGTTCTAACGGTTTCCGTGTCAGTTACACTTACGCAGCGTTGAAAAATGAGCTAAGAAATCATGTGCCTTACATCTTACTTCTCAAGAAGAGAGGAACGACTTCGACTCCGTATAACCACGTCGTACTGTTCAGGAAGATATCTACGCACAAACGGATGTCAGTAGGTCCTGTGAAAAAGAAATGAAAAGAAAGCAAATAAACGTACAATAGATACTCGTAAACATATATATCCCCAAAATCGCAAATCCAGCTCCAACTTTATTCGATCCTCCACCGAAATACTTCGCCACTAAGAGGGTCCATCATCGCTCACTCATCTCGGGAGAGAGAGAAAAAGAGACCGGACTTACTAACAGCCGAATAAATCAGATCTACGACTAAAAATCCACTTCCGAGGAGTAACATCCTCCTCCTCCCGAACCGATCTAAAAGTTGAATGGATATGATGTTCATGATGAGCCCTACGGTTCCGTAGATCGCTGCGAGTAAGAGGCTCTTTTGGCCTGTTATTCCGAGGGATTTGTAGAGGATTGTTTGGTAATAGTCTACGGGAGGTAAGAGGTAAGAGGTAAGAGGTAAGAGAAAAAGTAGAGTAGAAGAGGGGCAAGGGAGAACGCACTGATAACATTAACCCCAGTCAACGAAGTCATCGTTTGCACAAACACCGCGACGGCCACACGTTTTCTATATTTCTGCCACGCTTCCTTCAATGAAGTGACTTCCGTCGACTGCCCAGGTATATTCAGCATAAAAGGAAACATAAAACCGACGACAAAATCCACACTCACCTTCTCATACAAAATCTGCTCCCTCATATCCTCAAACTCCCTCTTCAACGCTTCCTCCCCCTCCTTCTCCTCAGACCTCATAATCCTCTCAAACGCCCTCCTCGCATCATCATCTCTCCCATGCTGAATCAACCATCTCGGACTATCCGGTAAGACGAACTGTAAACCCAGAATCAACACGATCCCTGGGGGTACCTGAAGTGCGAGTGGGAACCGCCATTGGAACGAGTTTGTGGAGGGGGCGAAACCGCAGAGATAGCCGATCCAGTTGGCTACGCATGCGCCGAGACCGATCATGTAGCCTGAGAGACCACCGATGGTGCCTCGGGATTCGGGTGGGCTGAACGGGGGTGGAGGGGTGAATGGGGATGAGGGGTGGTGAGTAAAGGAACGTACGAGATTTCAGAGTTATAGATGGGAACGGTTCCTACTAGTCCACCGCTGGTTCCGAAGGCAGAAAAGATAGGGGGAAGACGAGGTTTTTTTTTTTGGTAAGTCCGAAAGTCCGAAGCTGTAAGGCAGGTAAGCAAGAGACGTACACAGCAACACCTGTTAATATCCTCCCCACGAGGAACATGGCGTAGTTTTGCGCGGCGGTTTGTATGACCGTTCCGACCGTGACCTTGGGGGCCTCAGTCATCACCCACCTGAAAAGGACGAGAAGGGAAGGGAAGACGTACGACGAGACACATCATCTGCATAAACCTCTTTCTGCCTAATTTATCTCCCAACGCCATCTGTATAATCGCACCGACGGCTTCCCCTGCGATATAGGTCGCTACGATGGCACCTGTCGCTGCGGCGTTGGGGTTGTTCATATCTGCGTTGAGTCGAGTGAGTGGGGGAGGTAATTTGATAAAGAAAAGAGCGGGGGCGTACAATTTTTGAAGCTATCATGAGCGATGCTAGTCGTGATAATGCCCGTGTCGTATCTTCAGTGAGGAGGTAGGCTTAGTTCTCGGTTCCTTTCCCGATGACATAGGCGAGTACTTTCCCGAAAATGAATGAACCTGAATCAAGAAATCAATTACCAGCAACAGACTACGGAAGCAAAACGCACCTAGCCCTGCGAATAAGCCAACCCATAGAACGTATCCCATCTTCTTCGTTTCAACCGCGGGAGGATGGGGGTTTATGAATTCAAGAAGGGCGACCCGGCTTGATCCTGACCCTTTATAAAAGCCTCAGAGACTCCGGACCGCGACTTTGACTTTTGCACCCGAAGAAGGAAGTTTGACCGGTGTCATAGTCATATGAAGAGCGCGGGGAAAACGTTTTTTGATTTTGGGGGTACATAATTGAACGGCTAATGGCTGGCACCACTCACCTTGTGATCACTGTTGAGATTGGCGGCGTAGAATTACTTAGTTGCTTACTGGCAATTAGGTGGAGGTATTTGTCTTCCTTGTACTTTTCGGATCGGAGGATGAAAGGATGCGACACCCG
The DNA here is from genome assembly GCA_024721195.1 of Marasmius sp. AFHP31. Lineage (NCBI taxonomy): Eukaryota > Fungi > Basidiomycota > Agaricomycetes > Agaricales > Marasmiaceae > Marasmius > Marasmius sp. AFHP31. The sequence goes on from JANHQD010002179.1 coordinate 21,988, forward strand.
AACGGTGAAAGATGGATAGATACCCTCGTCGCCGTCGAGGTAAGAAGCCAAAGCTGCCAGTGATGATGACGTCTGGTAGATCCGGATCCGGAAGTACGGACCACCGGGCCACCTTTCCCGGTTGAGCAATTTCGGTAACGGAATTTTCGGTGTTTATCAGGGCTCGACGTTCAGAAGATAGTAGAACTAGAAGCCGCAGATATTTGGCTTGAGACGTGTGAATGGACAGAAGAACGACGCGAGTAGGCGTATATGGGCGTGTATAGTGTCAAGTTATCATTGTGGGAATTTCGGCCCTCGGGTTCCTTTGGATACAAACAAAAAGCCACGTGTTCATCGTCATGCCTTCTTCCTCCCAACTTCCAACCACGACCACCACGTCTAAAGATCACGATGCATCTAGATCTGGTACGCCCCTCGAATCCTCACAGGCGCAAGACTGACGCCTCCATCTAACAGCTCCCACCATCAACATAACCATCTCCCAAATCACAGTCGATCAAACTCTCCACCTCCGGCATACAGTTCTCTGGCCCGACTTTCCTATCTCACACGTCAAACTACCCGAAGACGAACGTGGGTTTCATTTCGGTGCATTTATCGACGAAGTGCAAGCAGCTCCCATCGCTGTTATATCCCTCTTCCTCGAACCTACGCCCGATAACGAAACAACAACAGCGGCGCGATTCAGGAAATTTGCCTGTGACCCTTCTTTTCGTGGAAAAGGAATCGGGAGTCAGCTTCTTGAATACACGTTCGAACATGCGAAGTCAGACCTTGGGGTTAGCGTCGTTTGGTGCGATGCGAGGGTGGAGACGGCGGGGTGGTATGAGAGGAGGGGGATGAGGAGGTTTGGGGAGAGGTTTTGGAAGGGGCCGGTTGAGTATGTGAGGATGAAGATCGATATGTAATCAGCAATTCGAATTCGGACCTGGTTGTATAGTGTTCTGGAAGTGGCGTAATACTACCTGCCTGCTTGCTGGTATAGTATCCCTCCGTGTATATATACAATTTAATTTCTGGTTATACAAGCCAACTCCGAAACATCCGAATACCCATTCGTTCATTTCCTATAGGACGATATAGGACGACGGCGGTGAGGTATTTCTGTATGTTTCTGTCCTTCCCTCTCCCCTCTGGAGCTCTCCGATACCAAATATCCTGGATCTCGTTCGCACTACGACTATTGGTAGATTGCGTGGCAGCTGTTCTGCACCAAATACGGTCTTGTGGTCGTACAGAGTTGGGAATGGCTTATCAGGTTGCCGGTTACGTATCCATACAGACAGACACACAGCTTTCGGAGTTGGGGATACATCGGCCGCCCTGGCTCATCCTCTTATGCCAGCATACGGATCTACGCACCCGAGGTAAACAATATAATCGCAACCGTTCTACGCAAAACAGCTAAGGTCAGAAGGTGGGGACTGCCATTGGTTATAGCCAGGTCGTCTGCGAAGCTCGTGAAGGGAAGAGGATGGCTTAACATGATATATTCGCTCAGGTGAGTCTTTGGGGGTGCGAACCAAAGTTTATAACTCATTTGATTTCAGGCAGAATCTCCTCGCTACTTTGGATTACTTCCGACGCCCACTTTCCGCTGGCGACACTTTTCCTCGGCACCCTCTACACACTATCCGTTCGAAAGACAGCCTTTCATCCCAATCCTGGCCGCTCTCAATACCAGGAGCTGCACTCGCCCCTCAAGCGCCGGGGATTATACCGATGGACTTCGCGGACCCCTTGCAACGCAGGGCCCTCGGGTCGATGCACAAGTGTCATCTATCCACGACCGAAAGCCTTCACCTCTAATCGCATTCCTGATTCCCCGTTTTCGTGGCTGCAACCGATGGCACCCCTGATAATTCCTCGCCCTCCCCGTCTCTGCACAACACACGCCCTTGATTTCGAGGAGGTTTCTGGGTCGGCTCTCAACGGAGGTACGATTTAAACATCCTTCTGGCCGCATCACTATCCTCCGTCTACTCCACCCGAACGAATCACAGCTAGTGCTCCGCTCACCCTTGTCGATACATCATCCACACACGATTTATTTCTCTGATCCGAGGGATGTTCTGGAACTTAAAAACCACATGACTTCGCTGTCTTTGTCTTGTTGGAGTAAACCAAGAAGCCCGGCTCCGCCCGGGGGGAATGCATACGTTGGTATTTGGGAATGCTACCTCTCGGATGAGTTTGGAATCACCGTTGCTGTCGCTGATACTCTGCGCCTCTCGTAGGAATACGTTAGAGGTTGCCAGTGATAAATTTCCGCTTGGGAGTTTGGAGTAGTAGGTCCCAGTTATAACGTTTTATTCCGCCTGGGTAAGTTATTTGGGCTGTTCTCTAGTGAGAGTCTGTCTATACTCACGTTCCCATTGACGTAGCTCTTTGATTTTCCCTTCGAGTACCGATGCGCACGAGATACTGCTTTCATCAGCGATCCTGCTATGTCGTTAGGTTGTATTGAAGCTCTGGGTTTGCTCCCGAATATCCTTCATTCTCGTTATCCTAGGGAGGAGCTCTCGCACGACCTAGTACCACTCGCTATTTGCACGATCGCCCCGATCAAATCTCCCTGTCTGGAACACTCAACTGCGACATCAGTTATTTCTGAACGGATGAGGCGTTACAATGCATGCGATACCACAAATACAACGAGATACATCTCGATGAACTCTATGTGCCGGGAGTATACAACTCACCGTAGGCTCGACACTGCAGATACTGGTACAGGCCAATAGCAGTTACTATGTGCAGGTACCTCTACTCGTACACAACCTTACTTTGGGCTGGTTCAAACTCCGATTCCAATCAGTTTCTTCTGTGTCCTCTCGCACAACGCGGCGAAGGTGGGTCACTTCTCAGAAAAACTGTCGCTCTCCCGTCCTGGGTTTTGTAGTTCGTCCGAGGGACCCTATCGAATCCTCTCTTTCCTTCTACCAACTGTATGGTCCGTCATCGTCGTGATTTGATTCGTCATGGATCTCGCACTTTGTCGGCCAACGCAAGACAAGCAGTGACACAGAGCGATTTGGCTCGGCTACCGGTGCAGTTGATTCATGTTGCTTCCCCGCAAGGCGAGAACTTCGTCCGTTCTGGAGCAAAAACGCGTCTGCCTCCTTGCCTTCTTCTCTCTGAACTTCTTGGTGCATAGTCGTGGTAGCTGTCGTTTGGAAGGGTCCCAATCCGACGAGCCAAGCGATGATGATCCTGATAAATTTCGAGGGCGTACACTTTGCTGTTATTGACGAAGAAAATAAAGTGCTTGTCTTTTTGGCCTGTCACAAGTTCTGGTGTAGTGGTGGTCGATTGTCAATATCACGCTGGGCAGTAACTTATGGAAGGCCTGGGTTTTTCTATTCCATTCGTAGTGGTAAGTCTCATGTATCGAGAACCAAAAATCATATCGACCCATTGCACTTCGTCTAATTCATTCATCTTCATTCATCTCGTATAGAGAACGTACGGGCGTTCCAAGCTGATTATCCTATACCCTACAGCGCAATAGTGAGTCCCGTGTACTGTTCCTCTCCAAAGATGTGTCTAGGCGGAACGGACGGTGCTCGATGATTGGTGCCCACCAGCATCAACCTCTCGACCGCAATAGGGGAAGTAAACAGAGATCAAGTCAAAGAGATCGACGGCCGCCAGTACCAGTGTAACAGCATCAAGTGTCTCCTCTTTGGATGGTAAGTAGTCGAGGATCGCTTGTTGAACACTTCTGAATGTTGAAGTTTGAACTCACACTACAGTGCCTCCGCTTCGATCTTACATCAGGGATCCATTGGTTCATGCTATCCCTCAAATCAAAATCTGCTCATCCGGGACCAACTGAGTTGATACTGCAATCTTTGAGCTATCCAATGTCAATGGCCGCTCGTGGTCGTGCTGTCGAGGTGAGTACAGCCCGCAAGGGGTCTCAATCGATCTAAATTGACCCAAGCCTGAGGACTGGATTGTGTGTTCTCGGGAGTGCAAATCATCAGATCTGTATGGCCGCAATCTAACATAACTAAATTTGCATCAGTAGCCAGTGACCACATCTTTGGGATACACAGACAAACGGTAAGTGCCCTTCATACCTATATTATACTACTAACTAATTGTAAGTTTGCGATAACATATGGGCGTAGGGGACTTGGATTGAGGAGGACCTCTTTCGGGTGGGATCTTAGAACAGCACCTTTCGTCTGCGGTAGTAACTAGTATCACTCCATCCATCCATCCATCACGAATCCCACCATCAGGGCGTAATGCGGGTGTGTAATCGATGTATGTCCTCTAACAGATCGGAACTCTCGGTCGTCTTTCCATACTATCTCGTCCCCTCGATGAGCATCCTTTGTCATCGTTCCAGGGGGTATTGCCAGAGACAAGCTACAAGGACGACGATCGCGGTTTTCGCGTGTACAGTGATCACGAGGTCACCGATGTTTGAAGTATTGCTGTCTTATTTCGGATCTGTATTCCGGACAGATGATAAAACAGGCAAGAGAATTCTGATTATCACAGTACATACGCCGGCCTATTTATACAAAAAGAGAACCGGGCAGCCAAGTCCGTTGCTGCAGAGCCCGGTGGATACAGAACAAGAGTACATATTAAACTACACAGGTAAGTGGAAACTACGAGTCTGTCCGAATCATAGAACGAGTCAGGAGGAAGTAATTATGGGTCCGTAGTGGAGAGAAGTGGGGAGAGCACCGGTCGAGGTTCTCGGCC
>JANHQD010002179.1:26732-42331 GCA_024721195.1 Marasmius sp. AFHP31
CCGCAATCTAACATAACTAAATTTGCATCAGTAGCCAGTGACCACATCTTTGGGATACACAGACAAACGGTAAGTGCCCTTCATACCTATATTATACTACTAACTAATTGTAAGTTTGCGATAACATATGGGCGTAGGGGACTTGGATTGAGGAGGACCTCTTTCGGGTGGGATCTTAGAACAGCACCTTTCGTCTGCGGTAGTAACTAGTATCACTCCATCCATCCATCCATCACGAATCCCACCATCAGGGCGTAATGCGGGTGTGTAATCGATGTATGTCCTCTGACAGATCGGAACTCTCGGTCGTCTTTCCATACTATCTCGTCCCCTCGATGAGCATCCTTTGTCATCGTTCCAGGGGGTATTGCCAGAGACAAGCTACAAGGACGACGATCGCGGTTTTCGCGTGTACAATGATCACGAGGTCACCGATGTTGCTCATCATTGGGCATACACGTATGTTCACCTTAGGCACCACTTGTGACAGGTGTCGAAGGCCTAATTGGGGGGGTTATTTGTACGTGTAAAACTACCCTAAGAGGCCCTTCGAACGGTCCGATCAATGCGATGATGTCACGTATCGGTTGTCGCTCACCACCACCGTCGTCGCGGTCGATGCCCACCCCCAGCACACACTGGTCCCTCCTTCCCGAATCTGTACCCTACCCTTCGTACATCATCATCCATTTCTTTTAGTCTTTTCTCTGTTCTCGATAGACGGTAGCTCGCTCTGCTCGAAGGTCAACGCGAACCACATCACCACCATCGTCGACAGGCGAGCACTTTCGAGGACGTGACAATGCCTTCGAACCTCTACCGGTTGCCTTTGACCACTACCAGGGTACCTACGAAAACATATCAATGCTTTCGAATAATCACTGGGGACCGAGTCCCATCGCTGCCGGTGACAACGACTGTTGATGCGCTGTCAATTTCACCACTGCCATCAGCGAGCGGGAGCATTCTAGCGGATGTCGATGCCTCCGAACCTCCATCGAACACCCTCACCACTACCTGCGACGAGCTCGAGCACCTGTGAAGATGTGGTCAATATTCAATGCTTCCGAATCACTACCCGCACCTTTGCTGCCTTCGCAATCTCTTGAACAGCAGTGGGTATCTCAGAGAAATATATTGTCAGAGGATGTGACGGATCTGGGAGGATGGCCCTAGAACATAAGGTGAGGTCCTGGCCTGGCTTGAAAATATACCGCAGCTCATTCGAGGCTAGGATGGGTGCGGGGTCCTGTTGCTACATCGTTCTTCTCCCTTGGGTCTGCTCGATAGAATAGAACCACCACTGTGCACAGTTGTAGCAACTATCAAACCCAATATTATTTCTAGATGTTCCCTCTTTTCGGTTCCAAACGCCGCGCGACTTCTTGGCCTCCTTGAAATCCCTCGTACGCCGCGCAACTGGCTTTCCTTACCTCGAAATCTACACACATCAGCTTGCTTGTATCACGGTGGCTCGCTGCAAGGACAAAACACCCAGGTGAGGTTCGACTTCGACATGGAAAGTCATACGTCAACGTGTCAACCCCCCGTTCTTGATATGACCCGAAGATTCGGAAGACTGCTCAAAGACCGACAACCGTTCAAGTACTCGGACGGCTCGTTTCGGGATACTGCATGTAACACAAACCGCTTGAAGTGTAGTGCTCACTCCTTGGTGTCAGAATCAACCTGCGCAGCTCACAAGTAGTGCAGATTGTCTCTTCCATTATCTGTTTTTCAACCACTCAGCCAGCTATCTTCCGTATTAGTACTATTACCCTTACAATGTACATATCTGACCAACGCAATCTGTTTCTACTATCTAATTTGTATACTCGAGCCTAATGACAGTCGCAGTAGCTTGCTAGGGTGTCCTGCGTGAGCTGCGCCCTGTAAAGTAGGTGATTTGTTTGTTTCGGCGGTCTCGGGTACCCTTTTCTAATTTTTCAGTTCGCCCCACTGTCAAATTCTATCCTAATAGCTACACACAGACTCTCTAAATATCTTAAGGTATACACTGGATTTATATGGGATTTTTTGAAATGGTCGTAACAACCACTCAACCGAAGACTGCCAACAAACGTGTTAAACATACCTGCGATTTCAACCTCTGATTCCTAGTAAGAGACCTGACTTATGTACCTACCGCACGATTCCTTATCTGCACAGGGATATCATAGGAGACCTCAATTATTAGCTTGAGCACAGTGATCTGTCCTCGTTGAAGGGATAAAATTGAATATGATATGTTTTTCGAATGAGGTCTGAGGTCTCCGGCTATACAGGCCCGGTTATCCGAGCAATCAGAACATATCCCTCGACCATTTTTCAATGTCTTTGATGTGCTAGCTTTACAAAGAGGCTACAAAAGTTATGATATTGAATACTAAACAATTACAAGAACATGATCTACGTAGGTTCGTGTGACGCAACATAGGCCAACCCAAATTAAACCACCCAAACACAAATCCTAGACTGTTTCATCAGTTACGCGGGTCATACTCGCATTTGTGCGGTAGAGCGAATCTGTACGTGTTCATTTTGCTCCGACTCGAGCTTGCCGAGATTACAGGCCTGAAAAGAGGAGGGATTGAGACGAGATGTCGCTGTTACAATGAAATCTTACTCCACTGTTCGCGTCAGATCACCACAACAGAACGGCGCTGGCAATGTAGATATGTGATGGCTGGGGCGGGCTGGAGCATCGAAGGCATGTGCAAACTTGATTATTCCAAAGGCGGTTCTCGGTTTTCGTGTGTTAGTACAAGCACCGGGATTGCTTTGGGTCGTCGGCAATAAGAGATGCTAAGGTATCAGAACCCGCAAAAGGAGATAACATTCGGAGAGCATGCAGCGTGGACAAAAAGCGCAACGGCAGCAAAGGTGAGTGAAAAAGAATGATTTCTGTTTATCTGATTCGATTGAACATTTGCGGGGTTTTGAGGGGTGATGGAACGGTCAGGGATGCACATTCCTACGTTGCATTGTTTCTATACAATTTGAGGGCGGCAATATGCTATTTGAGCTTTTAGAGACTCACCTTAGGTCTAGCGCAATTAAGCAGAAATAAATCGAACCAGTTCGAAACATTCGAAGGCGACGATACGGTCCCTTAACACGATCTCGGAGATGTTTGAACATGGCGATGGTGGGGGTGAGGATCCTGGTTTTGGGCGTAATTGAAGAGCAGAAGGTCCCATCTATCACCCCAGAGTTTAGTATGTTATAGAGTGCATCGACGCATCCTAGACAATGCTCGAGTAGTACCGCCGACAGTGGGAGGTGCGAGAACAATGTGACCGCATAGCACCTATTCGAAGCCGTCGTGAACAGGGAGAAGCATAGTAGGGTTGGGTTTCACACACGTTAGCCATAGAGTATCCATTCGGAGGGGAGAGACCGGTGTATGTTGGGGGTGGGCATCGACCGCGACGACGGTGTGGTGAGCGACAACCGATACGTGACATCATCGCATTGATCGGACCGTTCGAAGAGGCCCTTCGAACGGTCCGATCAATGCGATGCCGTCACGCTACTGTCCCTCCTCACCACCACCGTCGACGCGCTCGCCCACCACCATCCAGTCGCTCCCTTCGAATCTGTACCATATATACTGCGTCTGATACCATAATCTTCTTATTTTTACCTCTGCCATCGATGACAAATGCGAATAACTCCACGACGGTCAACGCGAAGCGTGCGATCCTTGGTCGATCGGTCCCCAGCCCACAAAAGAAAAGAAAAAAAAGCAATAGAGAGGTGTATACCTTCAATGTGCAAGCCGTACGCAAGGAGAACATGAAGAAGCAGTTGGAGAGTCTGCGGAATCGCTCAAAAGCCCCAAAGGTCGTCGCAGAAGCAGGAAACGACGCGTCTCACGAGCCATCGACCGACCATTCCGAGCCATCGACCGACCATTGCGAGCCATCGACTGACCCCTCCGAACCGTCAACAAATTCTACTGTCGACTCCCCTATGGACTGTGCCAGTGAGGATTCGTCGACGCCCTTACCATCCGCCGAATACGAGAACCCACTACCTCCCTCGACCGCGGTCTCACTGACTAAATCACCACGGAAGGATGTTGCTGAACGGTGGCAGGAGCTCCTACCATTGCTAGTTGAGCCTCTCCTTGCATTCAGACGTAGGACGGTGGGGAGGTACTCAGAGGAACACGACAACCGCGGGCCTTGTACTACTGGCGTCTGTATCGTTCTAGAAACGGATATACAGACGGTCACCTTTGATTGTGTGTTCTTTTTTTTTGTTCTACACCTCACAGCACTCACTCACAACTTTCAGATCATCGCGTTAGGACCTTCCAGTACTGCCGGTGTCAAACTCTTCCTGAGGTACTTGTTGCACACGGACTGTTTCCAACCGCTCCCTCACAACCACGCATGGCAATCTCTATTGCCCTTCTCGATTTCTATCAAACTCTGTGCCAGTTCTCGTCCGACGCTATTACGGCCCTTGCGGGTGGATTGGCCATGGTCTATAGGCGTCGGGGTTTTCGTCTTCGCAGTCCAACTGTAGGCTCTCTTCGACTTTTCTTCACGCACCAACACTAATAAATTATTTGCAGGGTGAGGCCTTGCAGGACCCCATTCGTAGAGGCCTGGGTCACTCACTCCAGTGGTATGATGCACTTATTGTTGCGATAGATAGGCATGTTGCCGAGAAGGTGAACACTGTGAAGCGGGCACTCCCAAAACTTCCCGACACGATCTCAACTCTCCCGTCGCCCTTATCCCGTTCTGATGCCTTCAAGATTATCTTATCTACAAAGGCGTCATCTACTTCACGTACTACCCCGAGTGCTACCTCGGGTTCTGTCAGTGCGCTGGCAACTCCTCTCGACTCTCCCTTCACGTCAACACCTCTCGACTCTCCCTCTACACCTCCCCTTCCGTCAACTCCTATCGCCTCTCCCTCTACGTCAACTCCTATCGACTCTCCCTCCACGTCAACACCTCTCGACTCTCCCTCCACGCCAACACCTCTCGACTCTCCCTCCACCTCTCGTTCACGGCCTCCAGCCCACTCTCCTTCCACCACCACCGGCCAGGATGCCTCACCACCATGCGAGACCACCGAATCCGTTCCGTTGCAATCAGGAGCCTGCCATCCCTATCTCCAGCGGTTGTGTCCCGCTTGCTTTGGGGGGAGCAAATTTGGACGAAGCTTCCAACAGTAAGTGGTGTTTTGTTAATTCTGTGCTGTGACTCACCATCCATTATCCATTAGAGGCGGAGACATTCACGTTGCGCTCGACGGCAACTTCCACCATAGGCACCTGAAGTCCGGCGGAGACGGCAAGCCCTTCCACAGTTCTACCCGGTTTTTGTCGAAGGAGTTTGTCAAGTCCGTGAGTGACCGTGTGGCCGATGCAAGGGGACAACCAGCAAAACCTTGTAAAGTGGTTGTGCCTGACGACGTGGTGGACTCAGACAGGGATGCTTACAAGGCGGCGAAGGGAGACTCTCAGAAAAAGGCAAACGACATATTCGATGAGAACGGGCTCATGGCCCTCGTCTGCAGGCATGATATCCCCCTCTTCATAACGTCGATTGACACGCCTGGCGAGCAACAAAAGGATGCAGTCGCATTGCTAGACGCTCTCTTTGTGATGCTCCCGACGCTGGCAACGGTCGCTGCTCTCTACGATATCACATGTGTTCTCGACCGGAGTATCCGCATGGTGAGTCATTATCCCTTCTGACTGGATTTCAGCCCGCTAAACCCTATCATCAGTACGACTTTTTCTCTGAAGACATTGCCTCTCGACTTCAGTTCGCCACCGCCCTGCTGCATGCCTACGGTCATCAATGGCACTGTCAGCTTCACTATAACCCGAGGATGCGTCCTGGGCTGGGGATAACAGACGGAGAAGGGACTGAACGCTTGTGGTCCCGTCTCCGGAAGTTGATTGGCCTTGAGCGGCGTGCATCGGTGAGTCGAGTATTGTCCTACTTCCCTTCTGTTTGAAATACTTACCAGTTCCAATAGCGAGCTGTTTGCATATGGATGCTGGACCGGCAATGCGACGCGATAGCCCGAGACATCAGGGAGGACTTGGGCAAGTGGCTGCGGCGTAAAATACACAAGAGCGTGCAAGCAAAGGAGGGTGACGCAGTCCGTACACTCCGCAAGCTGTCCATATCAGTAGAAGAGCTTCGAGAGCACTGGGACGCACAACGAGCAGCACAGTCTTCGGCACGTTCTCGTGAGTCGAGTCCCATCTACCCTCAGTCGTCGTACTCAGTGTTTTACCTCCACAGTCGCACCCTCTCGTCTAAAGAAAGAATTGAGCAAGGTCCTCCAACTTCAAGCTCAAATCGATTCCCTCGAGGAGGAGATTGCAGAAGCCAAAACAGCGATCCGAATGATGGACTTTCCACCAGCCGACGCCACATTCATTCTGCGAAACCTTGAGGCGACCCACCAGAAACTCAAGTCAGAGGCGGAAGCGTTGTATTCATCACTTAACATCAACAACGACTACCCAGAGCTCCAGAACCTACCCCTCGAGTACCTCCATAAACTCATCTTGGCACGGGACCTCAAGATTACGATTCGGAAGAAAGCAATAGGGAGTTTTTTTGAGTGGGACAAGCTGGATATGGCCGTCGGCGGTATGCATGAGCCGCTAGGTGAGTCTAGCGAATACACGTCAGTCCCAGAACTAAATGTTCGCTCATAGGTACTAAGGCGCACCAGGTCACTCGGGAAGCAATTGCAAGGCGGAAGAGCGCGTTCGAAGCGCTGATACGAAAATTTAATCAATACGTTACCGAGCTTGAGGAAGCACATCAACCGCGTTACCGTGTCCCAGTACCGAAGAGACTCCCAACACAGCTCGCGACTCTCCGCGATATGGAGACGTCTCATCTTTGGGAGGACGTCTGGATCTGTGAGCGCACGATTCCACCAAAGTGGCTCGTAGATGAAGATGTATGAAAGGGAATACGAGCCGTTCTGGCTCTCGACCACTGTTCCGATGAGAGGGCCCGCCTCCAGATGGAGGCAGAGAACCTCTGCCACTGGTTTCGGGACGAACTCCAGGCGCTGAAGGTCATGACGCAGGATCAGAGATGTACGTACTTGTGTTCCTTTTTCTACATACAGTGCTTTCTGACGATTCTTTACTAGTTGCGAAGTACCACACTGTCATCAAGCTGTGGCTTGAAGACCACCTGTTGCTTGTTGACAGTTGGTCGAACCCGTTCATCCCCGTTGGTGTCTTCCAGGACCAGATCAGACTGGTCGAGCGTTGGCTCTCCTCGCCTTTGACATCCGACAGACCTGCACCTCCGGTTCAAACAAGCCCTTCATCACAGACCCCATACTCCCCAGCCCCCTTCACATCTCAGCCCATGGACACCAACGGCGGTGGCAGCACATCTAAAGTTGCTGTCGGAGTGGAGAGCTCAGTGCTCGAGGATCAGGAGCCTGACGGCGAAGACAACGCAGAGGATGATGACGACGTCGTGATTGTAGGCGAGCGCATCGCCCTACAAGATGTCATTGAAGAACATCCAAGCCTCGATCCAGAGGATGAGATTCGTCTTGTGTGGGAGACTCCAGTGGGTTTTATGTTTATGCCTTCTCTCATCTGCCGTTACTGATGGTTCTCGTTGGATCTAGACTCCTCTCAGAACGGATGCAACCTTATGGACTGGGGTAACGAGGTATCCCTTCGGCAACTGTCAGACTTGGAGTTCCTCGCGATCCATTTGGTCTACCTCACGGCTCCAGTACACGTTTGGCCCTGCACAACTGGGACGGATTGATCGTTTGGACCGCTGGCTAGACGACGAGCTCGTGAACGGCTGTGCGGTCCTCCTTCAACAAACGTTCGAAACCCGAGATGTCGAATGCGCCATCTTTTCATCTCATGTCATTCCTCAACTTCTTCAAGGTTCCAATTCCTCGGCTGATGCCGCCTGGCGATACAACAGCGGGACACAGTATTGGAGCAAGCCTTTGTGGATCTTACCCATTCATGACAAGGCATCGCACCATTGGGCGCTGGCCGTCATACGAGTGGAGGCCGAGGAAATATACATGTTCGACAGCTTCGGCCAACGATCATTTCTCTCGGGCTGGTTACCGGTAGGCACCTTGCATACACTCCCTTCAGTGTACTGACAATTCATATCTCACAGGATATCCAACGGGTTGTTCAACGGTTAGCAGACCTGGCAAAAGACCAGGGACTACCAGTCTCCCCGTCACTCGCAATCCTATCGAGTTGGATCGCCAAACCGCTCCAGGTTACCCGTCTACAGAACAACGGACACGACTGCGGGGTTTGGATTTTGTGGGTTATCGCCAGTCTCGTCCGTGGGTATGACTTTACTCCCATAACGGAGCAGGGAGTCGAGCGCTTTCGTAAATTTCTTGCGAAACTCATATGTACCGTTCCAACGTAACATAGCTAAAAAAATGAATGTCTCTATAACTTCCTCACGCGAAATATAGCTCCGGACTTTTCATTACGAACGGGCACAACTGATTACGAAGACGCAGAGGGAATACATTTTACAGAGACTACATGACGACAAGGCTACACAATGGCTACGCTACACAACGGTTACGCTACCCAACAAGAAAAATGACGATGAGAATACCGCAAGGAACGACTTCACCCCCACCTTGCCCATCTGCTGGTGGCAAGGTCTTCTTCCATCACCTCGCACCAATCTGCTTCCCCGTAGGCAAATGGCTCTAGCCCCAATGCTTTCATCTCCGCATCTTCGCGCTTTGTGGTTCGAGCCGCTTGTACGATGAAATTGACAAGGTCCTGAAAAGTAATCAGTATAAAGATTGTAGGGGAAGTATGTAGAACGCACGTTGTACAGTGCAGCCTTTTTCACTCCCTTGGGGAGCTCATCCTCCTTCCACCGTTCAGCCCACTTGAGAGTGCTCATCATGAGCATCCGCTTCATTTCGACTGCATTAAGTGACTCTCTGTTCTCCGGAACGACATCGTCAAACTTGACACCCAACTTCTCAGCAATCGATCTGAATTCGGCGATGGATGCTTCCTTGTCCTTGGTACGAGAAATCGGGGTATGCTGGGTGACCAAAAGTGCACGGCCAAGGGCAGCAGTGAAGTCGCGAAACGAGAACTCGATCGAGGCTGGTGGTGGAAGGAGGGGTAATGCTTTTGGATTGGTCCTCTTCAACTTGTCGTGGTTCTCATAGCGCTTTCGAGAGAGGTATGGCGTGGTTTCACTGATGAAGCGGGTGGAGATTGTCTCGTTGGAGATGGTGGTGGGAAAGTTAAGTTCGTGGACCGCGGTCTCTGTGTCAGACACGCAGGTCTCCGGGTTGGAGCACACCGTTTCGTTATCTGACATATCTGACATATCCGGCGATAGATCTGTCTGATATCAGTAGTTGTTTCACACGAATTTCCTGTTAGACTTACTAGTTTCCTCCATTGCAGCCTCTTGAGTATCAGAATGAGCCGTAGTGGAAGTTTTGAGCGACTGGATGTGGTAGCGTTGGGTCGAAGATAAAGTTCAAAGCTTAAACGTGGACTGTACTGTACTCGGGAAATGCCGAAAGCCAGTTCGGTGGTCTCGGAGCAAGGTTTTTTTTTTTTCCCTGTTGACCCAATGTCATATTGTGTAGGTTTTACATTGTTGATAGCATGCGAATACAGTCACCTGTGTCCCAGAAAAAAATGAGATTTTTTGAACTGGTCGTAACAACCACTCTCTGTGGGACGGGTTTCTGAGCACTTAATAAGTACCCGCGCTAGGCTTGATCACCTTCCTCCTCCATGCCTGCCCGGCGACTACACAAAACCAAACCAGAACAAGAACTGGCTGCCCGCAACAAACACAGGGCATACTATGACTGGTGAGTCACTCTATACGACCCTCTATAGCTTCTAGAATACTAAACTTTCCGCCCAGGAATCGGGAAACCATTCTCTCGAAGAAACGCAAGAAGTATTGTGATCACAGGTACGCCTGCCCGCAACGATATTCATAGTACATTATAACATACATGAACCTATTAGAACTCAAGAGTCTCAAGCAAGAAAAGACAAGAACGAGGAGAAGAAGAGGGCGTTGTGGGAGGCTAGGGCAGCAGAGGATATTCAACCACAGTGCGCCCATCCATTGTTCCACATCAGGTCAGGCTAACACACTCTTAACAGGAAATCCATCGAAAGACTTCGCGAGCTCGAACGAGCAATTAATGCAGAGATAAATCCATCAGCAACGCAACCATACTTCGAGCGATTGTACTACGAATTCCTCGCCTGGTCATCATGCGACCCTCGACCCTCGAAATCTCCTATTGAATTGCCCTTCAAACTCTTCGGCAGTATGCTCAGCAGTGTCGCCAACATAGGGAATGCCATCTTGAATGAATACGGAGCTGTCGGAAAGGAATGGAAGGAAACACAGCGGTTGACGAGAAGGATTCGGTACCTCAACCAGTGTATTGACGACATGGAGGTTGCGGACCTGGAAGGAAAAGGATTATTGGAAAGTCGGCATGCGCAGGGCAAGCTGTTGTATCAGGAGGAGGGCGTGCAGCACTGGATCAACCGTCTCCATGCCCGTATTCTCATTCCGTCTTTGGATGTATTGGCTTCTGCAGAATAGCGAAAGGGACTTTTACTTCTACATACTTCAGTAATAGCTCGATGTTGCAGAGACCTTGTACGTAGATATGAATCTTGTATGTAGATATGAACCGAAAGCTACCTAAAGCTACTCACTCGTGGGCGCTAATGTTTTGAGTGGCGCTAATGATGCGGTGAGAGACGGCCCGGCATATGTTTGTTAGAACAAACAGAACATCACCAGCTCATCCATGTTGATTTCGACTCTCACCAGCTCATCCGTGTAGATTTCGACTCTCACCTGCCTGCTCAGCCCTCAAGATGTGAAAACATCTCTTCTTTGTCTCACTTTCTGAGTTCCGCCGACTCTCCCATCCCTTACTTTGCCAACTTCCAAATCTCGTCTGCACCTGCCACCGATGTACCCCTTGGAAAGCCCTTTCGATAGCCTTCGAATGCCACAAGGCTTCGATGTGTTGGATTCGCACCTCGTTGCAGTCTCGAGCAAACTTTTGGCTTCGGTGAACCGAACAGATCCCCCTTCCGCCCTACTTAAACCGACAGGCTTCGATAATTTTTCCCCCCCCTCCTTGTCTTTTTCCCTCTATCTCCAACAGCCAAACACTCGAAAAACCCTCTATTCTACGCGTTCTACGCGTTCTACAGGCTCAATAACAATGGTAAGAACTCTGAATCTTACTCGAAGCACCCACACTCACTTGAACATTTAGTCAGATACTCGGACCATTTGGGACTCACTCCCCGATTTCTCGGCGGAGGAATGCGCTGTTGCATCGCGAGTCAAGGCGGAACATTTGTCGTCCGGCAGTGCAATGAACGGTACCTCGACGCCTGTCGCTTCACCAACAAGGAAACGTCTTATTCGAACGACAACCCATGCCAGCGATTCGATAAGGCGTGTTGCGGAAGAGAGAGCGGTGCTCGATACGGCCTCCGACACGCACGCTCGCTCTCCAGGCCCATTCAAAAACCCCATCACCTCAAACGCCTTCGCCGGTGCTCACTATGCCTTCAGTTTCCCTGTTTACCAGTCCGGTACCCACTATCCACCCCCTATGCCGCCAGCTTTGCCTCCGACAATGCCTCCAGCGTACTTACCTCCCGCTCAACCCGCTGTAGCCACTCCTTTGGCACCCTCGCCCACGGTCCCGGCAGCAACATCTCAACGTTCTCCGGAAACCATCGAAGCTGTCCAACCCACCATGTCCTCTGACGGTGTCAACGCTACCGAACCAGTCGTTCGTTCCACGTCCCCTGCTCAGCAGAGTTCAAAGGTTTTGAAGAATAGCGGCGGAAGGCCCTCACAGGATGCTGTAAAGAAGTTGGAGGACTTGTCTGCCGAGTTCCAGGAAAAGGTGCAACAACTGTCTGACGACACCGGCCTCACGCTCGCCTATATCTTCGACTTCATCACCAAGGGGTCCAAGAATCAGCGCGACTTGAATACATGGAATAAGTTCCAGCCCTTCGCTCTCGACAAAGAGAACTTCGAGACGGAAGTGGTGGCACGATTGGCTGGCTCCAAAAAATACAAATATATCGGTGAGTCCTTTAGCTGCTCCATTCTTCTCATTGAGTTTTGACCTGATAACATTCCTTAGGTGGACCGGTGTTGCCAGACCAATTAACGAGGGCTTACTGGAACTTCATGGAAGAACATGGCGAGGAGGAGGCAAAGGCGATCCTTGCGCTCTGGCATAGTGTTCATGAAGTGGAGACCGCCCAGACGAAGGGCGCGCGAAAGCGGACGTTTACTACAGCTGTAAATCAGTTGCTCAGTTTGGTAAGTACGCCTGTTTGATCTGTTCGTCAACCCAGACTGACCAGTTCTATAGGCAAAGTCGCTGCGAAACAAGCACCAGATACACATGTTCTGCTTGGTGACCGGCGGCATCATCAGCTCCGACCAGTCCCTCTCGCACATCATTCAGGTCGGTGAGAGTGAGGGGGTGAGTTGATCGCTGCTGATGTCTGGATAACTCTGACACCCTTCCTTAGTTTGCGAGCTCTGGGTTTCTTTTCAATGACGAAGCATTGCTCAGTCTGTTCAAAGCATATATCTCGTACGTTCATTCTTCTTCACCCTGCGAAGCTTTAGCTGACAATGTAACCTTTACAGCCAAGGCGTTGCAACGACCTTCACGAACACTCAGCTCGCCGCAATCACTCGTGAGCGGGGTTTGACCATCACAGGACATGGGATAGAAGACGCCGAGAGCGTACAGGCAGTCACCACCAACGTCGCCATAGGTTCTAGCTCAACCAACGTCAACGGAGCTGCTTCGAATGTCGCCACCGCCAAGACTCCCAAGGACACCTCGAAATTGAAGGACAAAGGCGATGTCCTCCTTGCCGTCAAGAAACGTTTAGGTGAGTTGTACCTCGATGCTCCTCTCCATTGCTCTGAATGTTCGATCCATAGCAGACACTGTCGGCAGGTTCAGCAAGAAGGGTAACACCCTTTACTGGTCGACGATCGCCGAGCAATGCCTTCAGGACGGCATTCAAATCACTGGGTATCCCTCAGGCGCAAACTACCCGTGGTCACTTCTTTCTCTACCACCGAATGAACGTAGCCGGGGAATCAAAAGTATGTCGAAGGAAGATCAAGAGCTTATCATCAATGCGTGCCTTGAACCCAAGGATTCAGAGTTTCTGCTCTCTTTCGTGAGGGTTACCAATGCCGGTAAGTCACTAGTCACCCTTGGCTCTGTTGTTGCTATAGATACTTACCACGCGTTCAGACCTCACACACGGACGTCTCCCCATCCTTGTGACCGCTCCTGACGAGAATGGTGTAAAGACCGAGGTTTATCGTGGTGAAATCCCGGGCCTTGTGGATGCGCCAAAGCGATCCAAAGGCTCAAAGCCAACTGTTCAAACCAAGACTGAGGAGATGGAGGTCGACATCAATATGACTCCGACATCATCATCGGCCTCCCATGTGGCCCGCTCTCGAAGGAAGGACAGGGCAGCCGAGGACGAAGAGGTTGACGAGCTGTCAGTGTCCTCCTCAGACACGGAGGAACACGAAGTGACCCCTCGAGCAAAGAAGATGGGACGAGGAAAGCAGAATCAAGGTACTACGTTACTTTCCTTTCCTTTCCCTTGTTCACGCTTTGTACTGACACACCAGCAGGCTCTCGAAGCAAGATTTCTCGAAGCAAGATTTGCTCGCGGGAAATCATCGAGGATAGCGATGACATGCTAGATGGTATGCCGTTTCCAATGCTATGTGTCGACATCCTTCATATAACTGAATGCCACATAGAGAGCAACAATGCGACTGTGCCGTTGGAGGCAGCCCAACCAACTCGTGCCCAACCAACTCGTGCCCAACCACCGAGGTCCGTGAACTCAACGGTGACCCCCACTGCGGCAGGTATGTTCTCTCAGCCCCGCCAATTTTGCGATTCCTATGCTAACCTTTTCACGTAGACACCGTCAAGCCCTCGTCCGGCCTCCACAATGAGAAGCCATCTTCCTTTCGAAAACCTGTCCCTCAGGACCCTCACAATACTGTCCCTGATGCGGCGGCAACGACATCGAAACCGAAACCGGCCCCTCTTCAAAAACTCACAATGGACCTCTTGAACAATGCGGACTTCCAGCCACTGAACCTTGCGACGAAACGTTCGGCACTTATGGTCGAAGATCCAGCCTTGACAAAGAAGGCCAAGCACAGCCCTTCACCAGTACCATTCGCACCACCACCCTCACCATCGGAAGCCCCCGCATCAGTCCCTGCTGCACAAATGTTGCCATTCATGCAACAACTCCATCAGCCGCCGCCTCCCCAGGTCCCAACGCCAACATCTGCCTTCCACCACTCCCCTAGTCCCGGCGTCGCTGGATTCGATCAACCTCCGGGCTATCCTCAGCCGCACCAAGCAGCGTTCACCCATCCCCCGTACTGGCAATATCCTCCTTACCTGCCACAGCCCTATCCTCACCCCCAAAACCCTTCGGCACCTCCCCCAGCTACGAACACGAACCCACCAGTGCACGGTGGCTATATGCCACCGATGCTACCTCCTTGGGCTTCAATGACGCCGGAGCAGCAGGCCAAGATGAACGAGTTCTATCGCTCCCTCTCCGCCCAACCACAACCACCGGCAGGAGGATCTGGTCAACATCGCTAATTGTGAGTTGCCGTTTTACTTCGTCGAACCCTTTCAGGCTCTTACCGACGGCGTTGAGACAGGTTTGTCATTGACCGTGAGGCCTTGCCAATAAGCAGACGGTCACTGCAGACAGGCTCGTAGAGGTGTGAAACTAACATCTTTGCAATAAATAGCTGGAATAATTAACAAGTTAAACTACAGGTTCCGTCGCGTTCAATTCGTCGTCATCTACAAGTTGTTTAAATCCAACGTCTCTCCACAGTTGATTTCCTTCGCATCATACTCCTGGTCGTCCGTAGGTTGCGAGGACACCAAATCATTCGCATACCAAATATAATGGTAGTCATTCTTCCCTGCCTCTCCAGTAGGATCGCCGTAGTTGAGGCGGATCCTCCCACTGCTCTCCTTGTGGTTGATACCCACGACAGCGACCCGCTGTTTGCCAGCGGGAACAGTAACGGAGATCATCTGACGAGCAGTGGTGGATTTCGACTCGCTCCAGCCACCCTCTCCACCGATCTTGATACCGAAGAGGTTGATCTCAGCTTTATCGGTGTGCTCCCAGGTGTCAGTCCTGGTGACTTCGCCTCCGACGTCGGTAGTGATGTCGGGTGCACCTGGGTTGTCGCAGTTGGCGACTGGGGTACCGAGCTGGAACCATCTGCGACGATCTGGGAGGTCACCCTATACGAGAAGAGTTCCGTTAGGAGGGCTCAGCGAGGACGGTCGGAGAGACATACCTGTTTCTCGAAGGTACATGCGTCGGCATCGCCAGTTGGACGACCTGGGCAGTGGTCCAAACCAGCGGGATCAGGTCGATCGACGTTCTTTCGGGCCTGGAGGTGAACCTCGGAAGGAGCAGC
>JANHQD010002180.1:0-14180 GCA_024721195.1 Marasmius sp. AFHP31
CGCTTCAGGCAACTTCATAATATCACAGAGTGTCCATTCTCTGATGTTAGCTAACTCAGGAATATCGGACGTTGGAAGCGAATCGTGTACTGGAACGGCATTGTTCAACAAGTAAATCACAAATCCTACTCCCCCTTCATGGGTAAGTCTTTCGACTACGCTTTCACCCCCTTTTTGCGACTCAGTGCTTCCACTTGGGTTTGGAGCAGGCGGAGGCGGAAGTGGACCAGGAATCACACCCTTTTTACCACCTTTGCCTTTCCTGGACTTCGATGAGCCAGGATGATCAACTTTATGTGACGGTGCGATGTCACCAGTGATCTTTCTCCAAGATTTCTTATTCTCTAAGTCGCGAACAATTTGTGAGGGTTTATTCGGGTTCTGTTTTTCACCGAATATACTACCAGGTTGCATAGTACCCGTCCGAAGCCTCGAAGATCGACGTGGACCTTCCGCCGCTGGTTGAGGTGGAGGTGCAGGGACGTCGGCTTCGCCTGTAGGCGACGGAGGACCAGATGGAGGTAACGGTTGTTCCTCAGCTTGTTTAGGGCTACCTGCCGGCTCGTCAACCAGAGGTTCTGGTCTCTTTGGAAGGATTTGGGAGCGACTTCTGAGATTTCGTGACGGAGTATCCTCCATACTATCATCAGAGTCATCATCTTCCGAAGGAAAGTTGGGATTTTCACCCAAAGTAAAACGTTCACCATCCACTGGTGTTACGCCACGAGTTTTCGCATCAGCACATCTGGGATACAGAGTCTCATCGAACAGTGCAGTAGTACCTTTGAAAATAGAGTTGTTGCTTCGCATGAAGAGGAATCCTTTCATCCCTTCTTGATAACCGATGAAGGTCATCAACTCAGATCGAGGAGCGAGCTTATTGGTACGTTTGTCGTCAGGTATGAAGACATATGCTGCACAACCCATAACTCGGAAGTGTGAAACATCCGGTGCCTTTCCGTACAGCATCTCAAACGGAGTTTTCCAACCTAAACGTTGCACAGGAGTGCGATTGTAGAGGTGGACGGCATGTTGGTGACAAAATTCCCACCAGGACTGAGGCATGCAAGCTTCAAAGCGAAGAGCCTGAGCCTTCTCAGTGATTGTCCTGTTGAATCGTTCAGCGCAACCATTCTGTTGAGGAGTGTATGGTACACTCTGTGCAACTGCGATCCCATGCTCTTTGAGTAAAGCATCAAATTCGTTGCCTTTATATTCTCCCCCTTCATCCGACATCCATTGCTTGATGTTAGCATCGAATTGTGTTTTCACCATAGCAATGAAGTGCCTAAGCGCTTCAAGAGCATCGGATTTTCGACGTAGGAGGGTAGACCACGCATGTGAAGTGCAGTCATCAACGAAAGAGATGTAGTACTTGTACCGGTGATAAGATTCAACCGGAAACTGCTTCAGATCCGAATGAATGAGGTCAAACGGTTTAGCAGCTCGAGACTTAGAGTTGGGAAACGATTTCTCATGCATCTTGCCTTCAGCACAACCACAACAAAGAGGAGTCTTACTGTTGCGCATTTTCAGGTCAAGTGGGAAATTCTGTGTATGTTTCCGAGCTTTATTTAGGGCTTTGTCTGAAGGATGTCCGAAACGCCTGTGCTCAATATTGTAGTCAACGTTGTAAACAATAGACTTGGCCAATAAACTCTCAGCAGGAGCTTTCCGCGAGTAGACCCAATAAATGGTTTGACCAGGCATATGAGGATAGCAAACAAGCGATTGATTTTGCTGTGATGAGTAGAAGGCTAACTTCTTCGCGTTTCCACGAATTGAAAGTCCATCTTGAAGGAACTCACCCAAGGATAGTAGTCGTATATCCAACTGAGGTATGTAATAGACAGGATAGAGACGCGAAATACGCTCTGACATTTTCCCGTCTTGTCCTTCGACACTATGCTTAATGAAGACAGTTCCTTTACCCTTTATTTGTATAGGGTTGTTCTTATCGGCAGTATTTACCATTGAACCATTATCGAGGGGCTGATAATCAGCAAAGTCATTTATATCATGAGTAAAGTGCGATGAAGCACCGGAATCTAATAGCCAGCCCTGTGCGTTACTGGACTTCTTTCCCTTACACTGAGTACAGCCAACGAAATGATTGTTCAACACATAAGTATAATGTACAAGTGACTCCAGGTCACTACCACGACTATGAAAGCGGCTACTGATAGAAACTAATCGAGAGCAACGCTGGGAAGTGGTATCAGTGTTGGGTAACAGATCAAGATAAGGGACTAACGGGTCATCATAGAAAGATCCAAGAGAGACGTTGTCCGGAACGTCCTCTTCTACCCCTGCAGCTTCGGCAATGTCGTCGTCAACATCATCACCGAATAGAGAAGTTAAGTCATTACCATCTCCCATGTCTACATCCTCATCAACTTCATCAGAACCAACGCTACGAGAACGTTTAGAAGAAGAAGAGCTGTATCCGGGTCCATCATCGTCCTCCAGAGTACGCTTGGACGAGGACGCGACAGCGCCAATGCGTTCCTGGAGGGAGGTGCAGGCCTTGCTCGCCAGTTGGTCTGAGCGGCGGGCTTCGGTCGCCACGACATGCTCGAGCGGTTTGAGGTACCGCGCCGTCTTGGGAACACCAATTCTGTCAGCAAGTGAGCGAGATTCACGAACATCTTCAAAGACTGACTCCGAAGGTTTGAAACCTGTGAACTTCTGCATGTTGGCAGAGTTCTTCTTCTTCGCTGGAGGAGGAGGGGCAAGAGTGCTGTCGCACGATTCGTCCCAGAAACCTTTGAAGGTCGCAGGAGGTGGAGATCCCTTAGCACGGCTAGAAGGGAGGCGCGTAGCAGCCTTGTGGTTTAGATCAGGATAAGTTTCGTCCCAAGTGCTCGGAGGAACATAACCTGCCCATGGATCACGACTAGTCGGGAGAGGGTAGGTGTTCTCCGATGCGATCTCAGCACGGAGAGACTGCTCGATTGCATTTAATGCAACCCGATCCTTACGCTTTGTGACAGAGGAGAAGGGAGGGGTGATGGTACTTGCCATGGAGGCAAAGTGAGAATGACCATGAGGGCGGTTGCCACCGCGATTGCCACCAGAATTGCCAGCATCCCTATCGATGCCACCACGCGTGCCTCGCTGCTGCTGCTTCTTCTTCTTACCCTTGTCTTGGTTCGAAGGAGGAGCACGCTGCTGCTGATTGTTCTGCTGCTGCTGCTGCCCACGCTGTTGTTGACACTGTGGAGGGCGAGGGCACTGCTGCTGCTGGAACGAGGGAGTGTTGGTCCCACCACGTTTGACCGCAGTGAGTCGACCGGCGAACTGAGGGTTGAGACGCTCATATTCGACCATGATAGCGTCCTGAACGCGGTCGAGAGTAAGGGCTGGTTTTCTACCAGGGTCGGCATCTTTTCACTCTTGGTCAGTCTTCGGATCATCCTCATGATAGAAGTCGTGGAGACACTTGGAAGCGGCAGCTTCCCAGACCTTAGGGATGGCCTGCACAAGGATGAGAGCTTTGACCAGCTCGGGAATATTGACATCAACAGCATCGAGACGCTCGAAGTAGGTACGGAGTTTGGCAGTGGAGCTGAGGGGATTGTTCTGGTCGATGGTGAAGGTAGCGGCTTTAAGAAAATCCCCATAGATGTTGGAGAGGGTAGGCCTGCCGTAGGTTTCTTTGAGATAGTCCCAGGCATCAGCGGCCGTCATGTCTTTGATAGGAATGTACATCTCACGTGTCATGGTGAGCTGCATGAATCCCTTCAACATGTTGCTATCCTTCTTCCAAGGAGCACGCTTGGCATTCCACTCGGCTATTTCTGACGCGGTAGGAGGGGTGGTTACATCGCGGGTAGCGGCCTGAGGGCCAGAACCGACAGTTTCGGTGGTGACAGTGTCCTCAGGAGGAGGAATGTCCTTGTCTTCACCGGTCAAGTTTTCCCAGAGGCCTTCGGCCTTGGAGACACCTTCCATCGCAGGCTCATAGACCTGTAGGAAGTCACGGCCGTTGAAGAGGTTCTTTCCAAAGTATTTCTGGAGATCGAGCATATTGATCGAAAGGTTTGGGTTTGGATCTGTGAAAAGACAGCATCAGCATGCATCTAATCAAAACACAGGGTAAGCAGCCATGATGGGCACTATGCTCAATGATGAGCACTGGATCCGTTAGATCCGATGTCGTCGAAGGACAATACATCAATGCCATAGATCGAGCACTCAATGAAGAGGTCGATGGCATGTACAGGCGTAGCCTAGTTAGCCATAGACAGCAGCCTGTGAGGGCGCTCGTCATCGACTAGCAACAGCAGCCACAAGGGCGCTCGTTGTTAACAGCAGCCATAACGGCACTCGTCAATGTAGTAGGGCTAACCGGGGCCCATAACCTGTAGAGCCGGCATGACGCCTAGCACAGTGGACTACTACATTACTACAACTACTACTTACCAGGAGAGTTGATAGAGAGTTAGAGGCGAGACGTAGAAGCTCAAGCACACTGTAGATTCACGTAGAGAACTACCAGCTTATATACATGTGGAATGAATGTAACTACCATAAAGAGATATCTAATAGAAATTGTACATATGGAGCATATAGAACAATGGAACAGACACGAAGTACTGTCCCGCATAATCATACTGCGGGAGAAGTGAAACCGGGACTGATTAAGATCTAGGCCGCGGATTCAACATCCGCCTGCTAAACATGGGAAAGGCAAGAAAAGAAAAGTTCCTGGGACAAATTTTGCCAACTTGTCTGCCATGTTAGTCGCCTCCAGGGGGAGTCAGCCCAATAGCTTAGTGCAACAATTATCCCAAGAAGGGGGAGTAGGTTTCGTGATTTATCTGTTGAATCGGGCAGTGCCTATTCATGATGACCTTACCGATATGTCAAACGTACAAGAATGGACTCTCCGTGAAATACTCAAGTTGCCAGACGAGCAGCAGAGAGAATGGAAGGCTGCTTGCCATGAAGAACTAGAGGCCCTTCCCAAGCACAAGGTCTTCAAACTGGTTGACCTACCTAAAGGTTGCAAGGCTGTCAAAAACAGATGGGTCTTTGATGTTAAAACAAATGGTCAAAAGAAAGCTTGACTTGTTGCCAAGGGTTTCTCTCAGGTTGAAGGTGTCGGTTTTGATGAGATCTTCTCACTATTTGTATGTTTTGAAACTGTACGCATGATGTTCACACTTGCAGCACTTAAAGACTGGCACATTCAAGTGTTGGATGTGAAGAACACCTTCTTGTATGGCGAACTTAAAGAAGAGATATACATGCATCAACCTGAAGGTTTCAAAGTCAAGGGTCAGGAAGGGAAGGTGTTCCGCCTCCGCCGTGCATTATATGGACTCAAGCAAGCTGCCTTAGTCTGGTGGCAAGCATTGACCAAGTCCATGGAAGTGATGGGCTTTAAATGACTCACCTCTGATGCAGGTCTCTTCATCTGCAAAGATCCTGAGACTGGCAAAGAATGTATCGCCCTAATCTATGTTGACGATGCACTCTTCCTTGGACCTAACAAAGCCTTTGTTAACAAGAAGAAAACTGAGTTTATGGCTTGTTGGGAATGCCGTGATGAGGGAGAAGCCAAGAAATTCTTGCACATGCATATTCGTCGTGAAGGCCGCAAAATCCTTCTTGACCAGACAGATTATCTACAGAAGGTCTTGAAGCGATTCGGCATGGACAATGCAAAAGCTGCAGATACTCCTCTTCCTGCCTGCTATATACCTCAATCCTACAATGGACCTGTTGATCCCACACACCGTGCTAAATTCCAGTCAGTGATTGGATTGCTTCTGTATATCATGCTTGGCACACGACCAGATATTGCCTTTGCTGTTACGAAGCTTTCACAATTCTCTGCTAATCCATCGGAAGACCATCTTAAGAAAGCACTGTACATCTGTTGCTATCTTGCTGGTACTCCAAACTATTCATTGGTTCATGATGGAGCCTCAGAAGGTTTATTAGCATTCACTGATTTGGATTGGGCTGCTGACCCTATCAAGTGTCGGTCGATCACAGGTTACTTCTTCAAGTTAGCAGGTGGCATCTTCTGTTGGCAATCACACACCCAGAAGACTGTTGCGCTTTCATCCACTGAAGCTGAATACATGGCGATCTCTGACTGTAGTTGTCAAGCTGTGTGGATTCGACAGTTACTCTCTAAACTTGGGATTGATATGACTCCTGTACCCATATGTGGAGATAATCAAGGCTCAATCTTTATTGCCTCCAACCCAGTTCAAGAGTGTCACACCAAACACATCGACATCCAATATCATTATATTCAGGAATGTGTCGAAGACAACAAAGTCAATCTGTTCTTTATTGATGGAGCCTACAGTCCAGCGGATATGTTTACCAAAAACCTTGGACATGTCAAGTTCTCTGCCTTCAGAGAACATCTTGGACTTGAATTCTATTCGTCCATAGACGCTTTGTACTTCATGATGCTGTACTTAGCGAGGGGGAGTGTTGAATCCAGACTCCCAAATACATTGGACCATAGCTATGCACATACTGTATGCCCATATCTTATCAATGGTTTCAGATCTATATCTATGATATCTATGTACTCCTTTTATAGTAGTTACAGCCACACCTGTACAGTATATATATAAGTCCTACTGTTTCTCTGCAATCTCCAGTACTTTTATCCCTCTTGTTGTGCCTCTATAAGCTTTACTCCAGGTGAGCCAGTCTGCCTTATGACTGCCACTGCGTAGGCAGGACCTCTGCCTCAACACATTCTGGTTATCCATAGTTCTCCCTTTAATATCCATAAATACTCATCACCTATAGTCAACTGCTTAGTGCCATAAGATGATATATTATATGTTGAGGTTGAGTTCTTTACCATCGGCGAAACCTCTAACACGGGTCCCCAGTAGGGAACGGCCCTCACAACCTGGGAACACCCCTCCCTTGTTGGCGAGGATGTATATGGGGGTGAACCATTGCCTTTTTGCGTACAACTGTTGCATGATGAAGGTAAAGATGTACATTAGCTACAAGTTGTATAAAAAGATGGACAACCTACGCACCTTGAGAGATGTCGTACATCTTTGTCTCCATCTTGGAGAAGATGTCCAACTTGGGGCGCAAAATGGACTCAAAGATGGACAACCAGCTACAAGATGTAGCTGGAGTTATACATCCTATACACTATGGAAAAATCATACATGTTGGAGGGGTTGTGCATGCTATGAATGCTATCACACGCCGGAACATTGAGTCCACAGCTTGGATTAATGCTCAGGCCTCAGGTCAGGGATTGCACACACATCATAAGTACAGATTCCACTGATATTATTGAAATTGTACGTAAAACATGAACAAGGTCAAAAAAGCCATCTAGTTACAACGACAAACAGCAGCATATTCAACTCCCACAAAACAGCAGCACCAAGGACCTGTATGTTGATATCAGTATATGTAATGTTGACAAGCAAATCTGGGAAACTTACCAGTGTATACCATGGCGCAACGATGGGGATGGTAGTACACTTCAACTTCGACAAAACAAGCTCGGTCTTCATTGGCGTCAAGCATCCCTAAAGAGTACCATGAGTTGACGTGCCAATGATGGGTGAACAAGTATACGTACGTTATATCGCGCATATATGTGGCTCATATATGTGGCTGAAGGATGATTGAGGGTCTTCTAAATATGGCCGATAGCGAGCGAGAGGGGATCCTTGTCAATAAGAGTGATAATGACAAGCGTGCTATTGACAAGAGAGATCAACAAGATATCGAGAGGGGTGGTGATGAAACTTACCTCCATGTGCGTCCCAGCTCCCATTCCAATGAGGCGTGTGTTCTAAGCCAGAACCTAGTTCATCATCATCATCCAGAGTGAGGACAACGAGGGGCTTTACTCGCCAAAGAAGAGCAGAGAAGGTAGGAGAGCAACAGGTGGTATGATGCAAAGAGGCTTGAAGGTTGGGGATGGTGGTGGAAGGGGGGAAAAGAGGAACGGTTGACTGCGTGGCCGTGTTGGGTTTATATGCCTGGAAGGTGGTCCGTGCGCACTGTTTTCAAAGTGGCCGAGGGTGTGAGATGATGATGTTGGCGACAATGTTTCAAACTTGTCGCTGGCGCTGTTCCAAATGACTGCGACAGCACCCAAATATTAGCCGTCCACACTGGAAGCTGCCAGAATTCTTACACGCACCTGAGGCCCAGATTCAAACAACTATGGATAACAAGAGTTGAACATTGACGTTGAACGACAACAGTGGTGGTTGAAAGGTATGAGGTGTTCACTTGCAAGCAAGCGAGGAAGTGCTTCTGAAGGAGCAACCTCGAGAGCGCAACCCTGAGCTCGAGGGCGAGGGTAGGGGAGATAATGCCTGATAATGCCTGATAATGCTCACGATGGTGGTAGTCCCGAGTCAAGAGACGAGGGATTTGTCTTGGCGTCAACTGGTGCGGGTTGTATCCAAGGCCAAACAAAAATTCTGGCACAAGCGCTCGGGTGCTGTCACTGGGCGCTTGCGCCAGAATCTTTGTTTGGCTTTGGGTATCAAATCACCTCACAAGCAGCGCCATCTCTTGTTTTTTCTCTTTGTCATTGCCTGGTGGAGAACAATGAGCCCTCCCATATGAGAGAGCTATTTGTCGGTTCAAGGATGTACCGTTGGAAAGAAATTGGGTGATGTATTCCCTTATTTGGCCGGTAGAGGAGTATAAGACAGTTTGGGGGTCAGGTCAGTTAGGTGCGTATTACTCGAGCTGTTCACCATTGACTGGGACTAACGAAGAGCAACAGATCCATACTCAGCAACGACACAGTGCTTGGTATTTGACTTTTAGTCCATCTATGACCATCATGTCTGCTCTGGAGAAGTTGAAGACCGCTGGCAGTGATGTTCTTTCCTGGCTATTCATCCAACAGTCGAACACTGATCCATATTGTGCGCAGGCATCAAGACTGAAATCAGGTTCCAGAACGTCGAGCTATGGGTTGTAGACTTGAACTCCTTCAAGTCGATTTTGGCGACCAAAGACAAGATAAACCAACTCGAACGGCTTCGAACGGCTCATTATATTGGTTGAAACCGGTAGTATTGCATCATTTGATTACAAACTGGGACCATAAGTAAGTCTTAGCTTCCAGGACTAGGTGCATTTTTCGAGTCAAACATCGAGCTCGTCCCCCTGATACTCTCGAATTTTCTAGTATTTGCATTGGCTGTCATTGCTCTTGCTCTGGCTTTGCTCGAGGTCAATGTTGCATATAGTGTTACCTATGGCTCGGCTGGAGCCGCGGCTGAGTCGGCTCAAAGCCAAGCCAAGCCAAGCCACTGCCAAAAATGGCTCCATTCGGAGCCAGTTGTCCGGCTTGGCTTTAAGCGGCTCAGAAGCCAGCTAAGCTGGCTTCAGCCAGTCAATTTTTAAAGGTAGAAATACAAAGAAAATTCAAATAAATTTGTGTGATTTCCAATGCAGACTGCCTCCCACTGTTTGCGAAAGCTCCCCAGACAAGCATGGTGGGTTTCCTTGGGTTTCTTTGCTTTGACATGCCACGCGCTGGAAGCACATCAGACCCGGGTAATTGTATAGCCACAGTCCGGACCCTGATGTATAGCTACATAGGACCTACTCACACACGCATTTAGACATCCAGATTCATTATTTCAGCTCTCTAAATAAAATACACACAAATACACGTATCTATATGGATTTGGTCTGATTAAATCACCAGGGAACGAGAGGGAAAAATCTATCAGCTCCAGCCATGGCTGAGCCAGCTTGAGCGGCTTTTAAGCCAAGCCATGTGGGGTTGAACGGCTTTTGAGCCGCATCCAAGCCGAGCCGTCCTGAGCTGAGTCGAAGCCGAGCCAAGCCAGCCGTGGGCAACACTAGTCACGTACGCTGTACTGGATGTGGTAAGCCTATCGTCTTCCCTCCAGTTACCGAACCTTCCTGACACTCATACTCAATCCCCCCTGCAGGAGGAACGGGCACTCACCTCAATCGTCACCATTGGCCTGACCGAAGTAGTCACTGGTCCCCTATTCGGTTGTTGTTACCGAGACCCAAACTCTTCCCGTTTCTACTGGGACAATTACGAGGACTGTGGTTCCTTTGTTGGTAGTGGTGACTGTCCTAAAGCGCTAGACGCTAAGGCTATAGAAGCAACCAACAGCGGCAGAAGTCGACTAGCGGAGACGACGACAGAGATGACAGAGACAGCGAGCAGAGAGCATGAGCAGATAGATAACTGGTCCCAATGACAAGTTAGATATATTGCAGGTAAAGAGAAACGGAATTAACTACTCACCTGGTCCCAATGACAAGAGGTCAAGATGAGGGACCAGGTGTAAACTGCCTAGCTTATATACTGGAATATGAGTCGCGCGAGAATAATAAAAGATAATAGGGAACAAGGAAAGAACAATAGTAGTCCAGGTACATCAGGAAAAGTTGAATAGGCAATTCTATGCAGTATTGAGGTAAATAGTTGAATAAGTTTGAATATTTGTCATAATTATTCTTATTACGCTCGTTACACATGTCCCCTGATAACAGGGGCATAAGTCTTCAAGTGGTTTCAAGACAGTTTGCATAATTTCTTGCAATTTTCCTGACAATTACACTACATTTCTGCAACTATAATGATTGGTATAGTGTCAGGTTCGAACTAGATCACGATTGGAATACCCAATAATTGACACTTCATTCATGTAAAAGGCATATAACATTTGCAATATACAATACTAGTCACACGAAGACAACTACAGTACCACAAAAAAAACAACAGCAAACAATAGGACCCTGGCTCAAGCATGGCACTGACATCCAGGCAAGTATAAAGAGTCACAGGCGACCCATGTAGCGTGCAGATAAACCTCCGACACCGTGCGATGATACTGGAGAGGGAGGTAGGGAGGAATAACTGCGCTGGGGAGAATGTTAGTATAGGCAAAAAAAAAGGATGTGAGGACGTACTACGAAGCCTGTGCAAGACATAGACTATAGTGAAGTCCTCAGAGCGCTCGAGGTGAGTTGAAAGGGTGCCGTGGGTTGGGAAACTGTACTAGTGAGCTCTTCAGTAACTTCACAAATTTGCGAGACATGTACACTGACCTGCATGGTGGTGGTGCTCGAGCCTTCTTGGATAGCTAGAACTAGGGTAGATTCAAGGAGATGTATAAGAGAAGAACGTGAAAAAAAAACACGCATACACGCACCCTGAACTCATTATCACACTTTACAACTAGCCCCATTCCCAGCTAAGAACTTGAGGACAGTCCAAGCCTGCAAAGAGAAAGAGAAAAAGACTGAGGATAGGCCAAACGACTGGAAAAAGATGTCGGGAGTACATACCATAATGTGGATTGGGTGTGGTTGAGGGAGTTGAGGGACTTCGAACTTGAAGAAATTAGTTTGTCGTGTTGACAAAGGTGGCTTCGGAAAGTGCCGAGAAACTGTGTAGTTCATTCCCACACCCACTTCAGCTTGGCTTTGTTTGGTCCTTCAACTTTGCGCGTTGCATCCTGTGGCCGCTGGCGAGATACAAGTAGATTGCAAGATAGAGATAACTGGTGACTGGTGCCGGTGACCTGCGGTGGTCCCAGTTCGAAATACACCACGAGATAGGTGCTGGTAAGTATGATTAGAGCCGTCTCAGTTGTTCCACAATAAGTTTGTGCTGTAGTTTATGTTATCAATACTTTCTCGATATGGACCCATACCCTAACTAGCACGACAAAAAATTGTACATACTATGGATTGGTATGAAATAATGTTGTCGTGGATTATGAATGTCCCATCCTCTGTTATTCGTATTACTGCAAATCTGGAACATTATTCATCCTTAGTGAGTGTGGACCCGAATAATATCGAACTGAAGATGCATGCTCAATTCATTATTACGATAATCGAGCTAATTATCGATAAAATGTCCTAAAGGACTTTTCCTGATGTATGGAATAAGAACGAGTCCGGAATGAGTAACTGTTGTATATAAAAGAACAAAGAGAACAAAGGAAACAATGGGTAGGATGGGTTGTGAAGACGATGTGAAAGAACAAGGATGAGGAAGGAAATGATGGGAATGATGAAGAAAGGGGAACCAGGTATCTGGCAGGCGTCAAAGTAACAAGTGGGCGTCAAAGTGACAAATAGGCGCTAAAAGGGGAATGGGCGCTAAGAAAGGAAAAGATAGGGGAAAAGCGGCACTTCATGACAGTGACGGAGACTGTCACTTTGCTTGCTCAAACCGGGACTGTAACGTTGACCACCACGGTCGTGAGTATTGAATCGTTGAACGCTTATTCGGAGGGCTGATCACGATAACTGCCCATTCTTTTCTCAGTGAATCAAGATGTTCAGTTCGAAGTGAGCAGGGTCGTTAAACCCAAGTTTCTGGCATAGCGAACACCATTGGGGCTGGTGAGTTATAGCATCCACTCTGCGGCCACGCTATTGGAGCTTGTGGACTATGAATCTCTATCAGTACTGACGCCCCTTGGACCCTCAGCTCTGCTCAGAGCAGATATAACATCATTATTCTCGCTTTCCTGTCATCTTAGGCATATATATTGCCAGGAGAAGCTGTATTGATCTGACGTTTTGGTGGCGTGCTAAAACCCGTGCATAATGTCTGTGACCATATAAAAACATGATATTCATTGTACAAATACCTTGTCCGATGACCGTGAGTGTACCAACCCTTCAAACTTGACTCGTGGTATGTACATCTTACCGTCCATTTTTCTGGTAAGTGTACATCTTACTACATTCTTACTACATTTGTCCATCTTACCATCCATCTTTCAGTGAATTGTACACTTTACTACATCTTGCCCACAGGTGTGCAGCTTTGCAAACCATTTATATTCAAGGTGCAACTCAGTACATCTTTACAGGGGATGTACAGTATTGTCAACAACATTCAAGGGTACTGTAAACTACGGGAAATCCTGGTCGCGAGTACCCACCCCTCACATTCTCGGGAACCGACTATGGGATTTTGCCGATGACTTATCACATAACCTATAATCTTCTCATATAGAATATTCAATCTTTTAGGAAGAGATACACATACTTTTACACCGCCCATAAGTTTTCTGTAAGTCGCATCCCATTATTGATCAAATATTCAACATCTTAGATAAGTATTTGATGGGCCAATCACTTATTTATCTAAGTGCCAAATATGGTTTATCAGGGAGGCGTCATATTTTATGCAATGTTTGCACGAAAATAGAGTTCACCCCCAGCTGTGTTCATGAGTGATAAATATATGATGGGCGCTTACTAGTACCGACCAAATGCGACTCCGAGTCCCTTCTTCCGAATCCTCACGACGATACCCAACGCTGATACAGTAATACCAACACAGAGCCACAACCACAATGTTCGACGGAGGAATGTAATCTTCTCTACTCGCATATTCATTGCTATACTGCCCTGCTCTCAGAATTTTCCCTCGCTAATAAGAACCGTTGCATTCGCAAGAAACTCCGCCTGGACACTCAGACTGCGTCCATCATAATTAACTTGACTTACCCGACTACGCGGCCGCCTGGTCTCGCTCTTCATCGATAACGGGAAGCAACTTTGGAGCAGAGCATTACTCTCCTCTCCCTCGGGACTGCCAAGCTCATATCCGTCGATTCGGTTAATGAGTGATCTTCATCACTTCGAGAGCGCTATAGCCTCCTTTCCTTCTTCAGTTTTCTCCCTCGCACTCAAACAACAATCGACTTGCTCCCTGCAAACCTTCAATCTTTCATATTTTCTGCTGTTGGAATAGATCCCGGTCGATTGGAATCTGGGGATATGCCAACACGTTGGCCTCAAGGCGGGCTTAGGCAAGAGGAGTTCTCTGTCAACATTTCCGAATCCACTGTTTCGTCGCTGTCCGCTGTGTCGGTACTGGGTTTCTTCGTCTTATATAATGTCCTCACTTGGGCCCATCCGGTCCTTCTTTCTTTCTTTCCCCCCATTCACCCTTATTATCAGTGCTATGGCTTTTACTGATACCAGTCAAGTTGTGCACAACGAAAGCGAACAAAACCAGCCATCGACAATGACAAAGCTATCTCGTTGGCAGACTGTCCTCCTCCATCTTCGAAAACATACTGGTGTTGGGATGGTTTGCGCCGTGGCCTATTTCGACCCGTACGTTCACGGTTCTCATCTCATCTCGCCTCATCTCATGATCTGTTTTCCGTCTGCGT
>JANHQD010002181.1:0-25762 GCA_024721195.1 Marasmius sp. AFHP31
CCCCCCCACCATTCCGAAGTGGTACCGGTAATGGCGGAAGTGGGTATGTATAAAAGGCTATCGACCCCACCCTCCATCTCTCATAGTACACTGAGACTTTCCTTGTAACCCACAATGCAATTCAAGCAACTGGTTCTTATCGCATCCATTCTTCCCGTCGTCTTTGCTGGTGTTATACCCAAGAGGTAAGTCCTTAATCCCTACCCTTATCTACACTGGCATTGACCCGTTGTTGATTTATAATCCAAGCAGAGACGGTATGCCGTATCAATCTCCAGCCTGGCACAGACACTAACCATGGTCACGACCTCTCGTAGACCTTGTAATGAGGCGACCCGACGCGGCTGACGATCTGAGAGCTCGATCCCAGAACTCGAGGGGCCAGCTCAATCAAATGTTGGGCAGGTAAGTCGTTTCATTTACCCAGTTTCAGGACGCCGACAAATCATCTCATTTCCCCACTTCGACTACGCTGGCACTCCTACATCTTTTTCATTATAGACAAGGTATATCCTTCTAATCACTTTCTGTCGTAGACACTGATCATGGTTCTCTCTTTGTTAGGTGACGGGCTGGGAATCGGAGGGGAAATCGGAGGGGGAATCGGAGGGAAAATCGGACTGGATGGCGGAGGGGGAATTGAACTGGGAGGCGGAATCGAAACCGGAGGTGGGCTGGGAGGCAGAGTGGCGCTGAAGTGAGTTGTCCCATTACCCGGCTCTGACTGCATTGACACTCACACATTTTCTACTTTGTATTGCGGGTTTAAGATTGTAAACAACGTGGGAACTTCCAATCGCTTTCCATCGTAAACGCTGATCATAGTTTTTTTCTCGTAGATTCGGCTGCCAGAACGATAGGCCTCGTTCAAGTGAGACGGTAGTCTGCTAGGCGGCATCGACCTCAACAGCGTTTTTTTTAAGTGTTAACGGATCTGTGAGATATGCTTGAGGGTGGAGGTTGTGTTGCCAACCTCAACTACAGGATGATTGATAAATCTTTGATGTAAAAATATTGTTTGTTTGTCGACTTGAGGACGGCCAAATGACGACTGTAACCTTCGAACTTTCAGTGTGCCTAACGCATTTGTGGGTAAGAAGCTCCAGCCAACATTATAGACTAAAGGCCCACAAGACAAGAAACATAGACATATTGAATCGGAGCTCGAATCGACGACATACATTGTCTTACCCCCGTGATGATGCCTTGTGTGTGAATCTCTCAAACTGGGAGCCTCAATACTCGTCATTCACATTCACATTAGGCACCAGGAAGAGTCCGGCGGTTCCGGCTTCTGCGCTTGGAGAGATTGACCTCAATTAACACCCTGGCGGAGGTCACGAGGCTTACGGCCCCTGTGCTAGCAAATATCCCGATCGTAAGCCAGGTGATTGTTATCCAAATCGGGTTGTGCTCGCAGTAACGTTTGCGACCTCCTCCCTACTAATCGCATGCCATAAAAGCCAGGACATTTGGGACGGTCGTGGTAAATCTCGTTTTGGAGTTTGTACCCCCAAACGATCTCTGATCGCCTTGATGGGATAAGTTGGGTACTTAGACGGGAGTATTCTTGGGGACGGGCCCCTTGATCCGTGACCACCACCATGGCCGGATATTCCCACGCTTGCGTAGGGCAAGGGCGCTGGCGACCACCGTCGGGTGGAAGACTACGCCTATCTCGCATAGGGTAGTGGGTACTCAACTGCTCGTAACGCGTCTTAGATGCGCTGCAGGCAGTTGATGACCCCCAGCATCAGGATCTGAGGCTTCAAAACCAAAGATCGCCCCCAAACTCGTCCAACCAAACGAGAGGTAAAAATTGGCTAGCTCGTATGACCGAGACCAATGCTCATTGCCTAAACTCAGCAGATTGGCTTCGAGATTACAATATGCGACACACCCAGTTGGAGACATTAACAAACTGCTCGCAAAGCCACGGGAAACGAGGTGCCACTCATCGTGCCCGACACGTTCACGCCCTTGTGAGTCTTTGTTCCTTGAACCATATAATAAGGCAACACTAACCCTTCCCCATCCCACTTCTTTCACCCAAACCACCACCACCCCGTTACACTCTTCGCAACGAAACTGCCACCATGAACAGTCGACCCAAATCCACTGCAATCAACTCGGCACATAAGACCGCGCACGCTAACATAGCGAGCCAGAAGCCGACTTCGACTACCAGTGCCCCAGCTAAAGGGCCCAAAGCTGCTAAAGGAGAAGATGGGCAGAGGGTAGAGACTGCAGAGCCAGCCAAAACAGCGAGAAAGAGACGCGATCCAGGCCTTGCACCCTCCCGCAGTAGCTCCAGACTGGAAGCAAAGAACAAAGGAGATACAAGAGGTGTGTATGGACACCCTATCTCCTTCGTTCAACCGACTAACACACACGATAGAACTTACAGACGCGTCTGGTAGCGGAAGCACGCGCGAAACTCACGTCGATAGCGAGGAAAGAATGGTCGAAGACACACCCGTAACTGGAGGGCAGGCCCCTGACGCCGTCACCTTTACCACTAGTGGACACTTGCCAGCAAGGGCCAGCTCGCTTCCCCTGGTCTTCGGAGACGCCCCGCCCCTCGTAATCTCGCCCTTCGCGGAAACGGGATCTCCAACGAGGTACTCTTATCTTGGAGGCCGCCGCTCCATCCCTGGTGGTTTTGACGACTTAGATGACAACTCACCGGCACAGCAACGCCAACGTTGCTTCTCCTTCCTCGACACTCCTGCTCTTGACGAGACTCTCCCTGGGGAGACTACCCCTTCAGTCGAGATGCCACAAGCACAAACTATCCTAGACTCCCCTAGACTCCGAGAAACTGCTGAGGGGCTTCGACGAGACCATGAGGAGTTTAGAGCATCGATGGCGTCGATCGCCGAGACACAGACCCATCAGAGACGCGCTCTAGAAGCCAAAAACCAAGAGCTAGCCGCTCTGAGGGCAAAGCTGGACCGAGTCAACGCCACCCCAGCCCAAGAGGCCGTAGTGCCACAAACATCGAGATCGGCGAGCCCGACTGGAACAAGCACAACCGACGACCTGATCAACTCCCTTCAGGATGAAGGGAACCCCCCCGAGAGAACCAATGTCATCACACCCCCCTCGACGAGCACAGCACACGAGCAGAACCCCAGTCAGGAAGTCACGAATACCGACACTAACAACGTCGCTTCCCCCCATGATCCTCCACCACGACGAACAACTGGAACGTATGCCCTCTCAGGTACAGAGCTGAGAGACATTACGTCTGCTAGTGCAGCTGTACCGAGACCTCGTATTGACACGACACAGGCGCACTCTGTCCCACCACCCCTACATCCAGCCTTTCCTACGGCCAACCCCTACGACCTTGCACTTACGGCCCCCGATATCCTGCAGCCATGTGAAGTCACTCGCTTCCCCTCGGGTTGGCCTTGGAAAGTTGAGGGCTGGTCCACCACCGAAGTCAAGGAGAATATCTCGGCCTTTACAGCTAGCGTATGGAACAAGAAGGAGGGCCCAAAGGCGGTCGCCATCCTCATGGGAAATAACCCCAATGTCTACCAACCGCTGATTCGGGCTGACGGCACCCTGATCGAGGAGAAACAGGCCATGGACTCTATCAGGAGGGTTTTTCGCCAAGAAACGGGAATCACTGTCGACGTATTCTCCGCCAGCACCGCGAACACCCCGGAGAATTACATCCCCATGTTCCTCGTCACCAATCTCACAGAAGACGCGATTACCTTCTACGAAAGACTCCCTATTGGCGTCAAGACCATTGTCTCATTCTTCATTGTCCCCTGGAATCCGTCCCCATCTCCCTACATTTTCGCCTTCGACAATCTCCACAAACTCGACAACACCCTCGAAAATTGTCGCCTCGTCAAGGAGTCAATAATCAGAAGATGGATCGAGCTCCCAAACGTCAGAACCTTCCTCACGACAAAGTCGGACACCTCTGTTCCGCACGACACTGAGGGTCTCACCGAATTCTTACGACAGCGTATGGAAGTCCGCGCATACGACCTCGAAGGCAAACCCGTATTCAACGTCTACTGCAGACCTCCAACTATCGAGAGCTATTCCAAATGGATGGGAATTGTTCGCGACAACACCCCCTACATCGAATACGACATCGATGGAGAGGTGTGCGTGACCAAAGAATCCCGTGAACGCTGGAACTTTCTGGGTAACGGGAGGAAGTCAGGTAAAGGGAAGGGAAGATTCGTAGTGGCTCGCTGCAGCTGGTGCACTTCCGTTGACCACTCGACCAGGGGCTGCCAACCAGTCAACTACGATGGATGGCTCGGAGCGAATG
Source organism: Marasmius sp. AFHP31 (assembly GCA_024721195.1). Taxonomy (NCBI): domain Eukaryota; kingdom Fungi; phylum Basidiomycota; class Agaricomycetes; order Agaricales; family Marasmiaceae; genus Marasmius; species Marasmius sp. AFHP31. The sequence goes on from JANHQD010002181.1 coordinate 4,304, forward strand.
CTAACACCGTCACCGTAGACACTACGGGCATGGAGGCGGGAGCGGGGAAAAGGGCCCCTAAGAAGAAGGATGGTCGGGAGCCTACTAACCGACCCCGCAACCCTGCTCGTAAGTAGGGCTTCTTGTCTCGACATGCTCAGAGTACCATACACCTCTAACGATACGATTTATCATGGGATCACGATACTATTCTCTACTGTAAAAACACTAAATGCTCAACATACTCTCATGTACCATATAGACTATCCGAAATCTATCTTTTTTCTCTCTCTTTTTTCTCTCTCTTTTTTCTCTCTTCTCTCTACCCCTCTCAATCAACCTATGGAATGAACTACGAACTATCTTGTTGCGAATGTGGTGGCCCCTCTGGTGCGTGGGGGGGCTGTGAGGACTTACCACACCAAAACGGTCCTCCCCAAGCGTGTCTGCAGGCGCTGGGTGGCCCCAATACACGGGGCAAAATCGGCAGGAGCCAGGGTACCCGGGGACCTACCCCTGGCTACCTTACACAAGGTCCCCAAACCCCGATAACTCCCAACCCTACGAACACCCCGGGGAACAGACAGATTAGTAGACGTGACCAAGGCTCACATGAGAACGTAAGAGATGAGCAAGAAATGGAGCTGGAGGCCCAGCCGGTACATGAACGACCAACAATGCTGAGTAGCTTACCTAGCACAGAGACAAATAATATACCTTCGGGAGGAGATCCCGCTATCCAAAACCAAATTTCCTATCTCCCGACATCCTATATATCTACACCATCCGCACAAGCACTTAGAGGCTGCCGTAACAGGAGGAGAACCCCGATAGACCTTGACAATGCACCGAGGAAGCTTGCACGGCTCCGAGAACTGCAACATACAACCCTCGGTGTTCCTACAAATAAGTCGAAGAAGCCTAGGGCTCACCTTCTCATTGCCTCCATCAACATTAAAGGGAGAGGCGCGAGCGACATAACCTACCCGGAGCACAAATGGAATAGCATTTACCGGGTCATGATTAGACGCAAAATCGCGATTCTAGCAGTCCATGAAACACACCTAACTGAGGACCACCTCATGGACTTGCAGACCAGCTACCTTGACAGGAAGCTGAAGATCTTCAACACTATAAATCGAGACCGACCGAATGCTGCGGGCACAGCAATTGTGTTGAATAACGACCTTATACATACTGACCCAGTCCGGACGACAACTCTCATCCACGGACGAGCAATCTGCGTCGAAACACATTGGAAAGAAGGGAAGACTCTCACTGTGCTCTCCCTTTACGCACCCAATGACACTATGCAGAACAATATGAATTTCTGGCATGAGCTCACGCGGCAGTTCCTAACTCTGGATATACCAACACCAGACATGATCCTCACTGATAGTAATGTTACTGAGGATGCTGCAGATCGTTCAACAGGAAAGCCAGACCATGGAGGCGCAGTAGCGGCCCTCCATAAGTTCAAAACAATACTCAGGATGAGAGATGGGTGGAGGGATACATTTCCCACTCGACGGGACTTCTCACACCTACACATATCTGCGAGCGGAGACACCACAGCCTCTCGGATAGACCGGATATATATAAATGAAGACCTCCTACCGTTCTGTCATGAGTGGAGGATTGACGACGATTTTGGAGGGATAACTGACCACCGTTTGGTTTCAATGGTACTCAACTCCCCTGAGCTACCGGAGCTAGGGAAAGGCAGACCCGCAATGCACCAATCGTCAACTGAGAGTTCCTACTTCATGCAAAAAGCAATGGCCGAATCTGTGAAACTCCTTACCCCGCTTCTCAACTTCAATGCATCGACAAGAACTGACAGTTGGAACATCCAAACAATCTATAAGCAGTGGAAAGTTCGTATGCTAGAGATGGAGCAAAAGTTTGCGAAACAAAATGTTGGAGCCACAAAGAATCAGATACGTGGGAAGCAGAAGGAACGGGACAACCTCCTTAAACATAAGAACTCTAGCGAAGATGGGCGAGCCTTTGTGCTACAACGCGAAATTGACAGCCTGAACCAGAAGCTGGTCATGGACAAGAGGGCACAGAATCGATTAACTTCAGAAATAGAGGATGGTCTGCTTACACGCCAATCATCTAAAAGGCTGCAGATCAAGAGCGTTCAACCTCGGGATACGATCATGATGCTGAAAGTGGTCAACCCTGTAACTGGTAGGGAGAGATTTATCTCTAAATCCCAAGAGATGGCTGATGTGGCAGCTCAGTACCATAACTCAACGCAGGATGACCCCTCAATGGAGGATCTTACAGCAAAAGATGCCGCAATTGACCTGGCACTGGCATTCATAACGCGGCAACTTGACCCAGAAAAAGCCAGGGAAAGCGGGCTAACCACACCCTCACCCTCAATAAGTGAAATACGAGAGTCGCTAGAATCTGGCGCGAGAGGGAAAGCAGGGGGGATAGATGGACACATCACCGAGTTCATCACACAACTCCTCAAACTACACCTCAAAATGAAAGAGGAGAACCCAACAGCCACCTCAGTGGATATCACAGAAGTCCTAGAAATGGTATATGCCGATATAGCAGCATATGGCATCAGCGAAGGCACAGATTTCAACACAGGGTGGATGTGCCCCATATACAAGAAGAACGATCGCACTGATATTGCTAACTATAGGCCAATTACAGTGCTGAACGCGGACTACAAAATCTTGACCAAGGCCTTAGCAATGCGACTTGCAAAAGTAGCTAGTGAGCTGATCCACCCGAACCAAGCAGGATTCATGAAAGGCCGCAGCATTTTTGACCACATCTGGCAGGCTCAACTACTGGTTGAATACTCAGAGGAGGAACTCCAAAATGGGGCTCTCGTCTTCCTCGACCAGGAAAAAGCATACGACAAGCTCTGTCATCGTTACCTATGGAGAGTACTTGAGGCCTTTGGGCTTCCACATGAGTTCATTTCTCTCATCCAGAAACTCTATACGGGTGCCCACACACAGGTCATGATAAATGGCTTCCTGAGTTCAACCTACCTTATTACTCGGGGATCAAGGCAAGGTTGTCCCCTCTCCTGCCTTAAGTTCAACTTTGGAATTGAACCATTGGCTGAAATGCTGCGACAATCAGCAAAGGTCACTGGAATCGAAATCCCGAAACTTGCTCACCGGGTGAAAGAGACCCTGTTTGCTGATGACACTGCAGTCGCACTACACCACTCCTCAAGCTGGGGTGACTTATGGGAGGTGTTGGACACTTGGACAGCAGCCTCAAGTGGGAAATTCAACATACCAAAAACAGAGGTCATTCCAATGGGAAGTGCAGAGTACCGTAGTACCCTCCTAACAACACGCAAACTTAATGAGAGAGATGCACCCATACCTGGGCATATTCACATTATCCCTGACGGACAGTCAGCAAGGTACCTCGGGGCAAGGGTTGGGAACAACCACTCGGACTCTGACCCATGGCTGCCCATTATAGAAAAGATTGAGTCCAAGTTGCAAAGCTGCTTACTAGCTCACCCAACCCTCAACGATAAAGTGAGAGTCACCGAGAGTGTGATTGGTGCCAGGACACAATTTGCCGCGAAAGCGAATGGAGGAATGCCAGAAGACATCACAAAGCGACTGATACGCATCCAGGGTAACTTCGTAAATGCTCACATTAGCCGGGAAGCTCTGCAAGCCTTTAAGAAAGATGGGGGAAAGCAGTTCTTTGACCTCAGGAAGAGAAATACAGCACTTGGACTCACCCAGTTCAAAGGATACTTAACCTTTGGGGAAAACCGCCCGGTCTGGGCACAGCTGACTGATGAACTAAGTAGCCTAAGATGTGTCAAAAGCTCAACAGCTGTATATGAATCGAGAGTCAACCCATACCTCCAAACCTGGAAACCATCATCCCGCAACCTCCCCCGAGCAGTAGAAAATATGTTCAAGTCTGCTGATAAAACTGGAGTAACCTTCAACCTCCTGGCGCCAACAGAGGAGGTCAGAAGAGGGCTTCCCCTTTTCCACCACTTTGCGCGCTCCACATCCCAAAGAGAAGCCTATAATACGGAAGGATGCAAGTGCCTCCGCCTACGGCATGGAGTCACCTCAGTAGGAGACGCAGTTGATATAGCTGCGCGCCTTGATAATAATGAGCACACTGGGGATCGCGATTGTTCATGCCAGGCTTGTGTCGATGACCGCACTAACTTACAATGTGACAATCCCCACCGTTGTGCTGAAACAGCGAGATCCAAGCTCAAGGAACTCCCAGACAAATGGAATCCGACTAGCATGTGGAGCCCACCCACTCACATTGAACTCAATAGTGCTATAATGACTGAGGGCAAAGACACAGTCTTGAGTGTCTTCCCGGTACACCCATCCATCACTGATGGCTTCAGAATCTTCACAAAGGGTGAGAAAGGTGGACTCACAATCGCCCTAAACCAACCAACCAATACCCATACAATTGTCTCCGAGGTATGGTGTGCCGGTAGGTGCAAAAACCAACACTCTGCTGAAGCTCGCGCGGGCTCAGGAGTTTGGTTTGCACCCGAAGATATTAGGAACCAGGCCATCCCAGTCCCTAACCAATACAATCAAAGCGCTAAGAATGCAGAAATCCTTGCTATCGTAGAGGCAGCAAGAGTGACACCCAAGTCACAAGTTCTCTGCTGCTACCTGCAAAGCGAGGCAACTGCCAGATCACTAGAGAAAAACCTACTCGCCTGGGAGAACAGGAATTTCGCGGGAATTGATGATGCTGGGATTTTCAGATCCCTACTAGCCGAACTACGGAAAAGAACACATGCAACCATCCTTCGGAACACACGTGCGATACACTCTTCTGGAGCCCAGACAGCTGTTGAGCGGTTGGCAGAGCTAGCAACTGTGACCCTAGGTCCAGAGACGAGGCCCACACCACCGGCGCACCACCTCACTCTCTATGGTGCCAGACTTTCCACTATAACCCAGTCCCTGGCGTACCGGATCTTGAGAGAAAAAGCACCGAAACTGGAACGCAAAGGCACAAGCTCCATGATTGCAAAGGTCCAACACAGCCTGCTTAGACTAAATGGCTGGACACCGACAAAAGACAGCATTTGGAAAAATATCAATCACAAAGACTTCTCGCGAAGGTCACGCAACTTTCTCTACCTTGTCACACACAGAGCCATCAAAACGGGCAGCTATTGGAAACATTTCATGCCTGGGAGACTAAACTGCATAAGCTGTGAGGTCGAAGAGTCAGTCGAGCATATCCTAATTCAGTGTAACCAAACCTGGAAGACTGGTATGTGGAACTTTGTGAAGAGCTTATGGCCGGAAAGCTATGGCGAGTGGCCTGATATCACGATTGGCACCGTCATCGGCTGCGGGTTAGTGCAAATAAGGGGCCCTAAAAGCAAGAAAAGGTGGCCAGGCGCAGAGCGGCTATACCGAATCCTAGTCTCGGAATGTGCACACTTGATCTGGAAAATCAGGTGCGAGATTGTTATACGGGGCAAGGCAGAGCCTAGCGTCCGTGAGGCCCGAAATCGGGTACGGCATATTATCAACGGTCGCCTACAACGCGACATTCTGCAGGCCAGGAGACTCAAAGGAACGAAACAGAAAACGACGCAGAATGTTAAGGTCTTGACCCAAACCTGGGTCGACGTACTTGAGATACCTGGCGGGAAGAGATCTGCGGAAGATTGGATGGATAGCAGAACCGGTTTTTTAGTGGGTATCGGGCAAATCAGAATCGACGATAACGAACCACAAGCAACTGGCGTTGGTTGATGCTCGGAGCCCCACACTACGGCAGTGCCGTGTGCTAAGCCGCGAAGGCGAAGGCATTTCTCCGGTTGGTGGCAATCTACTTATCAATACCGTCCTTTGGAGGTCGCAAACCTCCTCATCACTACGCAGCAAAATTCTTATTGGATAGCTAGTCTAGGCAGCAACCGTTTTTTGCAGGACGCCCCGTTCGGGGGCATCCACGTATCACCAAAAAAAAAAAAGTATTCTTGGGGACGGTCGTCGTTATCCCGTTCCCTCACAGAAGTATAGACGTAACTGCGTAGAGTACGATAAGTGATAGAAAAGAGAAGCGATGGAAGCATACATGTGCTTGCTGACATTCGATTTTGTCGAACGATATGATCTTGAAGAAAATGGTCGAATCGTCTTTCTGACTCGAATGAAGTGTTCCTTGACATGAGCCAGCACCTCCTTGTTTGATGAACAGTCGTATGTAAGCTCCCTGCCCGAAGCAAAGCAAGTATGAGTGCCATACTTACAGCCAACCATCAGGCACTGACATCACAAAAACATAAGGAGTAACACCCATATATCGCGTTTCAACAAGCTCGACCACCAGCCTGCCTCGTCAACTCGTCTCACACTACTCACGTTCGTTCCAGCCACACCCGTGAGCATCATCAACGCGCTCTCAATCCCAGCCGTAGACATGAAAAGTCCCGTCACGTTCTTCGGTTTAGATGATCCCGTCTTGACCGGCGGCGGCGACGTCTCCCGTGAAGTAGTATCCTGAGCTGTGTTGAAGAAAAGGCATACAAACGATCGAACAAATGAGGCCGTACCTCCAGATTAACACCAGTACACCCTACCACACTTACGCTCGCAAACATCTTCCCAATAGGCGCATCTCGCATAGCAGGTTAAATAACCAAGATGATGTTACGGTGGCATGTCCAGGTTAAGTTTTGTATAAATCCAGGGAAGGAAGTGGATGGATCGCTGAAGGGATGAAGAGAGGGAGTTGGGAAGAGAGAATGGAATGGTATTGAATGAAGATTCGGAGTATCGAAAGGTCTCAGCAACCGAGTCGCAGTCGACGTTGATGAGGGGCAGAGTCGTGTTGTTTTGACGGCCTCGATTCAAGAGGGCGGACGGGAATACTCTCGAGGGTTGTCGTCGTCACGCCTTTGGCAAGACGACTCAGGAGAGATATATCCAGAGGGCAATGATGAACCTAACAGACAGCTAGAGGAGAAGATGAAAACAGCTATCCATGTGATTTGGTCGAAGTCGCGGTTAATGGCCAAGGAAGAGACAATGCACCCACGCCAACATAGCGTGTTTCGGTACCATCGGCATTTCGGATCCGAAGCCCAGAGAGTCCCCGACCCAACGACCCGAGTACAGAAACTCTTTCTTTACGCCGCCATGACAGCTGCTCATGAATCCACCCTAGACAGCCTATAGAAGTGTACAGTACAATTGATAAGGGAGCTCCTAGCTACCTAGGATACGCTTTGATGTATAGCTTTGTCAGCTCCAAACATTCAGGGTATTGATAGAAAAGGAACGCAATTCGTGCCAAGTGAACATATTTTGGAGCCCCGAGCAAACCCTCGAGCGAGTGACGCGAATAGATTCTGCTTTTGAACTTAAAGTCGCTATGAGTGATCTTGAACGGTTGTATGATGGTTGCTCCTGCTGTGGGGGGCAGCGGCGACGTGCCTCGCCCCGGGCTATCCTAGTTCCGTTCTCGTTGGGAGTTCTGTTGTTTTGGCATCCTTAGTTGGATTCTTTGACGTTTCTCGGACTAGCGGAGCTCTCGATCATACCCCAGCTGTCCATTCAATCCACTTCTTTGCTTTTGACTGATAGAACGAATACTGATTTGAATGCATACAGCAACGGAGAGCACACAGAGATACTTCTTGAAAGTTGCTGACAGGTGGTACACTCCTGTACAGCCAGTCAAGTTGCTCCACCGGTCCCTTTCTCCCCTCCATTCCAAATGTTACCGTGAATGTCGGAAATGGGGTGGTGTAGACCTGAGTGCGTATAAAAGGCTAATAACCACACCCTTCAAGTCACTGAGACTTTCGTTTCGTGGGTTACAATGCAAATCAAGCATATCGCTCTTCTCACATTCATTCTTCCCGCCGTTTTGGCTGGTGCTATACCACATAGAGCCTACGACACGGACGGAGGCTTGAGCACTAGCGATATTAAATTGAGGTCAGTACTCTCGTCTCATGGCTTCGAATTCACTGACAACGACACCTCTATCAATAGCAGTAGCAACAAAGGAGGTATGAGTTGGCAGTCTCGACGTCCTGTCACACAGTCTGAACGTGATTCCCTCTCGTAGGCGTGGTAGCTCGGCAAGAATTGAACGACTTACTTGAGGAGCTGACTGGCGGATTATTGAAGTAAGTCCACTCGTTTCTCAACTTCAGCTACGCTGACACTGACATGTTTGTTCATTATAGGAAAGGTGGACAGGTTTCCAACGACGCGTCTATTTCCACCGGTACATACTCAAACTTCCCGTATTCCATCACACCCGCTGACCATGGTCTCTTATCGTAGTTGTCGCCGCAAGGCAAGAGGTTAAAGGAGAGGAGGATGAGGACATCGCACTGTAATTAGCTGGGGACAAGCTCGGCGGCATTTCCAACTTGTGACATTGCGAAGTGGGGTTCTGAAAGAAACCCCTCGAACAAACTGAAGTAAGGTTGTGCCACCGTCCTCGACTAGAAGATGATCAGTAATTAGTCTGTATGTTTTAGAACTCTTATGCTCACATCTTGATACTCAACCTCGTTGGCCTCGAAAATAGTCTAATATATGTTTGTGAATCGATTTTAGGTTTTAAAGGTCGCGGCTGTCTATTTTCCATACGCGTCGTGCGTTTAATGCGCGCTGATACTTGAGGAGGCCTCACAATAGAGTTGAATCGTTCCTGACTTTGACGTTATTCGGGCGAGATAACAGAACGGTCAGTATATCAAGGATTGAACCATACCTTGATCACACACTTGGCTCGCTCCTTTGACTCTGCATCATGGATTGGACGTCAATTTAACTTGTTCAAGGCGGCCATTAGCAAAGAGAAATTTGCTCAGTCGACCGCTCGATTCGACCTCCGTACACCTCCGGAGCTGTGTTCATCCCCTACCGACCAATCTTGTCCTAAATGCTGGAAGTAGGCTCTAGGGAAACTACTTCTAGGTAACACTACACTCGTTAGTAACGAAATTGAGACATTCATACCGATGGGCCTGTCGGCCGATATTACTAAAGGAGCACCAAACCCGAGATTGCCACGTTGCCTGATCGTGGCTATGGGTTAGGGTTTGACCCACTTTAACCACAACCTCCATGATCCCTTCTTCCTCGCGTTTTCTGGATACTTAGCCCAGGTATGAGCTTTCTCGGACTCTAAGCACGTCAAAAGTAAGTTCCCGGTTCGGTTGCTTGACTAAAAATCGAGTTTGGAAGAGTTTCTCTCTCGTTTCAGCGGCCTTCAAGTTCATCAGCCAATGGAAGACTGAAACACGAGAAATGAAAATGAATGGCACATACGAGTTGAAGAATAGTTGGACGAATTTTGGAGGGTGTAATTGATTCTGCGATGACTAGCCTACGTGCCTCTTTCTCAACCCTTACCCGCTCTTACTCCACACTTGTCAGAGTTGGACTCGCGCCCAGTGATGGCGTGGCTTCGAAGGCACTTCTCTTTAGTCCTCAATCTGCCTTACACTAACGAATTCAATGAGTAGATTCTTCCCAGCTCAGTAGTACCCTCCTCGACGCCAACCCTTTAGGTCAGATGAAAAGTGCTAAGTAGCTGTATCGAAGGCGTCAGGTACGTCACATATTGGTTTTTGTTTTTTTTTTGTTTCTGTGTTGGCTGTGATCTGACCATAATGCGCACTCAGAGTCCCATTCAGCTATGTTTTCATCCTGTGGGCCAACGGTGAAGGAAAATCCGTTCAACTAGTGCAAATTTGAATGACATCGTTCACAGCAAGACTAGTGTTCTCCGCCTGCAGTTCATACCCTTCGGAATCCCGTAAATCTGCTCCTCCTTTTCCGACCAGCGCTCAACGTTGGTCGAACATGCAATTTCAATCAGCAAATATTACGCTGAGTGAAGCTCCTCTCTCTCTCCGGGTTGATATGAAACCTTCTTTGGACAATGATCAATTCACCATTCATCAGACATAGTAGACCTTCTATCCGAATTACGGTGTTGTCTTCAATTCATCCACCAATACCACTGTGCAGAGCCACCTTGGAGTGACCATATCGGATTTCGGTTGATTCCCCAACAGCTCAGTTTTGATCAACATGGTGGCGAAGATATCGTCCATGCTACCTGTCTCGCAATTCACCGATTTCCGAGATTGGGTGTTTGCTCAATTCGTGGATCCGCTTATATGGATTATGCCCCGCAACTCTCCCAGATAACGACGACACTTCGCTTGTTATTTCTCTTACATGACTTTTATGTCGGTCTGGCATTGTTGGGACGTTGGTGCTTGCTTTCATCGCAGTTTCGCATTTAAGGGTAACTGGTAGTAGCTGTGAGTAATCTGCGCTTTATTTCAGGTCTCAACTGATTGCTTCTTTGCTCGTAAATGCTCGTGAATGACGGATTGACGCTGGTATCCACTTGTTCAAAACATCCAGCGACAGAGAGCATATGTAAAAATGAATTGGCGGTCTTCTAGCGTGCGCCACGACTCCCTCTGTCTCGCCACCACTCCAAAAGTAACCGAAGATGTCATAAGTGGGCATTGGGCGGGTAGTCGTCGACTGAGCTCTCTGTCTCTCACTTTCATCCGCAGAGCCTTTTCTTAGTAAATCACAATCCATATCAAGCGCCTTGCTCTCTTCAAGTGTCCCCACTGTCCACATTCTATCACGCTGGCACTCAGGACTCTTTGTGGCGTTGCCTAGCATTGTTGATGTGCATCTCCGTTCATGTATTACTCATAACTAAAGCGGAGAAGATACCGTTATTCGGAAGTAAGCTTCCTGGCGCCTAATGGACAGCGGATTGACCGGTCAAAAGGCTCGACTCCAGTGAATGAGTGCTATCGAACAAGGAGAGAACCCGGATATTGAATAGACTCGGTTTAGGCCTCGCTCTCAGTTGGAATTGCAGGTACGACGGACAGTCAGCGCTAGTTTGGGCAGGAGGGGTCCGGGACTGTATATGAATTGATCTTGATTGAATGAAGACATTCGATGTCGCTAGCGTAGATCCAAAGCGTAGTGGTTTGTCTAGCCGCTGACACCTCCATATATTCCTCAACGGTATTCAAAGTCAAATCTTCGATATTCATGTTTCCTAAAGCCTCGTGAATAATGTAACAGCAGAACCCAATTACCTTATTCTATGACGTTTCCGGCTCGCACCGTTTCCTTTTCACTTTTCTATCCTTACCTTTCGCGATCCTGAAGGACTCTGGGGTACGATCCCGTACTCTAGCATATCCCTACTTATGATTCTCGCCCCGAGCTCGTTATCTTCCAACTCCTTTTGCTTATTATGACTAAGGACTTTGACTGTACGTACTATTCTACCCAGTATAGATACTTGGGCCAACATAGTCTGTACATCAGCAATCATACTCTATTCTTGTTCACTCACTTCGCTCGAACTTTCAGCTTTCTCTCACACTTGACCTTGGCTCTCGCCTACAATCTCGCAATAGCTGTGACTTACGCTTCACTACTATTACTGTATTACAAAGAATGTCCTCTTCACAGCCAACTCCACTCTCAAAATTTCTCAAGAGTCATCGCGAGCTCGAATCGTACAAGTATGTTCAATCACGAACTCTCATTACGAACCCTCGTTAACCCGACGAAACCCCAGGTCCGGAAAGTCATCAGTCATAGTAGATGGCAGCAGCCTATCCGTTGCAGCTGTGGCTGCTGCTGCTCGATACAACGCCAACGTAGAGCTGAACGACTCATCGGAGATCAAGTCGGTCGTAGCGAAGAGTCGTGCTGCCATCACCACGAAGGTGGACAGCGGGGCGAGTGTATATGGCATATCGACCGGGTTTGGAGGGAGCGGTGAGTTTCTCTCATGCTCCAGGCTCTTCCAATCACTTGTTAATGTCACACAGCGGATACGAGAACAGATCAACCACTTATGCTGGGGAAGGCTCTTCTGCAAATCCAATATATCGGCGTATTATCATCACCAATGAAACCTTTACCCGTGCTTCCTCTGTTAGATCCTATTGCAGCAACTAGCATGCCCGAGTCTTGGGTACGAGGTGCTATGTTGATCAGGATGAACTCGTTGATCAGAGGGCACTCTGGCGTTCGGTAAGATCACCGTTCTCCGTCTCATATGAACATTGAACTTATGAATGATTGGTATAGATGGGAGCTGATTGAGAAGATCCGCGAAGTCATGAACGCCAACATCACCCCGTTCGTTCCGCTACGAGGAAGTGTGTCGGCCTCCGGAGGTACGTCTATCTCTACATATACATCTGGTGATCTTCGACTGAACAACGCATTCTCAGATCTATCTCCCCTCTCCTACATTGCTGGTACCATCGCTGGCAACCCCGCAATCCGAGTATACGAAGGCTCCGCCGAGGACGGTACCAGGAAGGTTCGACCCTCAAGGGACGCACTCGCCTCACACAACATCAAACCCATTTCTCTCGCGTCCAAAGAACCCCTGGGTATCTTGAATGGTACCGCTTTCTCAGCCTCCGTAGCAGCACTAGCCCTCAACGAGTCCATCTTACTCGCTCTCACAAGCCAGATCTGCACAGCTATGGGTACCGAGGCGTTGCTCGGCACCCGAGCATCGTGCGATCCCTTCATTCACGATACAGCCAGACCCCACCCCGGTCAGATCGAGTTCGCTCGTAACGTGTGGAACCTGTTGGAGGGAAGCAAGTTGGCGCAGTTGGGCGGGGAAAAGGAGGTCGATCTGGAGGAAGACAAGTACGAGTTGAAGCAGGATACGTACGCTCTCCGAACGGCATCTCAATTCGTTGGGCCGCAAATCGAGGATATCATGGCGGCGTTGGAGAGTATCACCAAAGAGTGCAACTCCAGTACGTTTCTATTTCTACATGTACCTTCTTACCTCACTAATCAATCTTTGGCTGCTTGATTACAGCCACTGACAATCCTTTGGTTGACGGAGAAACTGGCAAAGTCCATCATGGTGGCAACTTCCAAGCTATGACTGTCACCAATGCGATGGAGAAGACTCGACTTTCTCTTCACCACATCGGAAAGATCATCTTCTCTCAGAGCACCGAGATGCTTAACTCAACGATGAACCGTGGTCTCCCACCATCGTTGGCTGCAACGGACCCGAGTCTCAATTACCATGGTAAGGGAGCTGACATCGCTACGGCGGCGTACGTCGCAGAGCTCGGTTATCTCGCCAGTCCCGTTTCGACGCATATTCAGAGTGCCGAGATGCACAATCAAGCTGTCAAGTCAGTGCATTTATGTTTTCTCATTAGGCAAGTTGGAACTCACGGCTTCATTCCTCTAGCTCGATGGCTTTGGTATCGGCACGAGCAACGATTACATCTATCGATGTTCTCTCGATCTTGACAGCAACCTATCTATACAATCTCTGCCAAGGTGCGCTAACCCTTCTCCCTTCTCACAACAGAAAACTCAACCCACATTCCACAGCCCTCGATCTCCGCGCCCTCCACTTCGAGCTCAACGAACAATTCAAATCCCTCGTCTCCGAGGAGCTCAGCTCCCTCTTCCCATTCCTCGACGCCCAGGCCCACCAAACACTCCGAACACAACTCTTCAACACCATGTTCCCCCGTATAGAAGAAACCACGAACATGGACGTCATCGATCAAATGTCCACCGTCGCATCTTCTAGTGTACCCGTTCTGAACGAGTACTTCGTTCGTTCGGGGATTGCGGATACAGAGCTGGGTGTGGGGTTATTGACGTCGATATTCAAGTTTCAGGGAAAAGTGGCTTCGAGGGCTGCGGATCTTATGACCGAGCTTAGGCTTGCTTATTTATCGGGCTCTCGGGGCCAGGCACCTGCGTTGAAGTATTTGGGAAGAACAAGGGCAATGTACGAGTTTGTGAGGGTGGAGTTGGGAGTGAAGATGCACGGGTTGGATAATGTCACTGGTTTCAAGGACGACGGCAAAGAGAATACCATCGGACACAGCATTACGAGAGTCTATGAGGCAATTCGAGATGGGAGGATTCATGACGTTGTGGTGGGAATCTTTGAGGGAATCGTTGGGTCGAAGTAGAGAAGGACTTTTACCAAGTTGCGCCCTGTACCAGAAACAATGTATATGTACCACCACCGATTCGTTTATTTGATGGGAAACAGATCATCCTGTATTGCTTTTTTCAGTTGTAGCTCGCGACGTTTCAATCCTGCAAACTTTGAAGATATTCACACCCATATGCGGACATGAAAGTCGAAGTGGAGATTGGGTATACCTTACCGAGGGTATGGATAGACGCAGTGCATTTTTTCGAAGTGTATTGATGCCCAAGGGGTGGCAGAAATGGCATTTTCGGTCCGAGGTAGAGGGGGAGGGGGCCGAATAGTCTCTTGAAAACAGACACTCTATATCCGAAAACTCTTTTTGGTGGGATGAGGGCGGGTGGATATTGCTTATTTTCCTGCTGCAGAACGACTATAACACGAGGTTGTGTCAAAACAACTTCTCACTACCGTCCCATGCTTCAACTTACCACCTCAAAGCAGGTCGCAGATCATACGGTGGTGACGTGAGTACCCAGACCGGCTCATGATTCTCTATCGTCACTGTTTTTCCTCTGTTTAAAGAGTACCTCGATGGGATGAAGGTTAACGGAAGTACTTCCGAAGACTGTCGCCGTTATGCTGTTGGCCATATGATCACGGACGATGAACATGCATATAACGACAGAGAGAAAGGCCGAAAACTCACGTGTGCTCGCTGATCCAACCTAAATCCCAGTATCGGTGAATAAATTAGATTTTACTATTTTAGTTATCATCGAAGATGTGATGAATCGTTAAGGAATCGGAATTAAATGTTTAAACCTGGACGGTTAATTGCACATAAACAGAATTTTGCACACAAACACTCAAGGACGCTGCCAGAGCTTTTGTATTGTACAAGTACCGACCGTACTATTTTGTATCCGTTAGAACCTTCCACCTGTCACTGGATGAATCGAACGAGTCTGAATTAACATTCGATCCTTTAGTACAAAGCGAGACAGCCATCCGAGTGGGGGCCGAGGCATAAATGATGTGTTCAAAATGGACCGTGAACTAATCCCAGCTCTGTCGGTTCTGGTCCGAAATACTTCAAACGATGATACAAAACCCATTATCGGAGCATGCCAAGCCAACAGTAATATTGCGGGGAATCGATAAGTAGCCGCAAGCGGAGTGTGTCGCCGCCACCACCACTCCTACTATTCATCCTTACCGAAAAGCCCGGCTTTAGGTGCGGCCACCGGTGCGTATAAAAGCTACAACACGCTACCGGTATTCGCTCATTCCCGTTGAGACTTGTTTGAGAATCACAATGCATCTCAAGTCCCTCACCCTCTTAACATCCGTTGTTTCCGCCGTCATGGCTGGTGTCATTCCCCTAGCGGAACACAGGACTCTCGAAAGCAAGATTGGGGACTTCAATCTGCCCAGGTGGGCCAACCATTCTCCAACACTCACTGCGTTAACACTGACGTGTTGTTCTATTACAGACGAAGCAACATAGAAGGTTCCTTTCAGCTTCTTTTACTTACTCAGTCCCACGCTGACCATGACTTCTCCTTGTACCCAGGCTTGGTCAGTAGGCAACAGAGTGAGGATGAGGGAGGAGAGAGCGTAGTAGTGGTGATCGAAGTCAACCCCCCGGAGGGTGAAGCTGAAGAGAATGAAGCTGTGGTCAGCATAGATATCTCGGGAAGTACCCAAGGCAGTGAGGATGAGGTAGCACCGGTCGAAGTGACGATCAACGTCACCCAGCCGGAGGAAGAAGGTGCAGACAATGAAGCCGTGGTCAACATAGACATCTCGGGAAGTACTCAAGGCAGTGAGGATGAGGTGGCACCGACCGAAGTGACGATCGAGATCGTCCTCCCGGAGGAAAAAGTTGAAGGCAATGAAGCTTAACCTGTGGTCAACAGCAGCTCTAGTGACCCATTTATGCAGATTACAGTATGCTCAACGTGTTTGACTGGGGCGTGGTACTACCACAACCTCGACTAGACAATGACCAATAGCGAGATTATATATCGTAACGATAGACTTTCTAAGCAGGTATTTCACCCGCTACTTAGCACTATTATTGAGTCCGTGCGACACGCATGGCAAGTCAAGTCTTGATGTTTACGTTGTGAGCTTTGGGCTTCCGACGGCCTTTACTTGCTGTTAAAGCTTCTAGGGGGTGATTACTGGTTAAGAGAGAAGATCATGATACACCTACGCAAAACTGCACACCCCAACACAGGTGCTAGCGTGTGGTTGAATCTATTCACCATTGGTATTCTAGATGCATATGCCGAGTCCAATGGCGTCAGGTAATTCGCTAGAATGGTCCTTTCTTCCTGCTTCTATGTTGTTTCGGTGCCTGAACGCCTCATCATCCCAGGTGTTTCAGTCTACCCCAGAGAGCCCGTGAAAGCGTACGGTATGATCGACGAGCTAACCCTGTAAACTTGGTGGTTTCGCCAGCTGCCTTCTTGACACTTCGATTCACAGTTTGTTCAAGCTGCATTCGAGTGATCGGTGGAAGAGGGGCGAGATTTGTGGAAGGTGAGGCTTTCGTGTGGTTGAACAAAGGGCTTGTCCGTAGATTCGGCTGATTCTTTGTCGCTAACAGGGAATAACAAACAAAGACTGGGCTGGTTATTAACGTAAGGTTGGAATATCAAGCGATGGGGGAGCATTGACGCCAGCACGAAAAAGTCTCGTTTGCCTTCAATTATAGCTGTGTCAAGGCTTTTAGATTTTTATCGTGGCCATGGTTGATGAACGTTGATGGTCAAGAGATTAGTACGGGACACGGACCCATGCCATCACTTCCATCGGGATTTCGGATCCGAAGTTTAAATGCCGATGACCAGAAAGCGGACAATGATGATTGTTTCCTTTTCCCTCCTTGACCACTTGAGTGTCTCCGCCCGTCCACAGGGGAGCTCATGAACCCATGCTTCCTATTCGGTTTGTCAAATCTGCTGGTCTAATCTATCTTGTTTACACTTGAATTTGCAGCATTGTCGACATCCAATCATTCATGCCTGGTATAAGAATGAGGTTTATGCGAGGTGAAGTTTTTTGGCACCCGAGCAGATGTTCAAGGAAGTATATCAGTAACTTTGACTTTCTGCCTCTCTATCAAAACTCGGCATATATTCCGAATACTCGTGTAGGTAGTGGTGGCGAGATACTTCCCTTGAGGCTACCCGATATTCGTCCTCTATTCCTGTGATTCTTGTTTCGGATCCTCAGATATAGATTTTGGTTCCATCATCCTTTGACGCTCTTAAGACCGGAATTGACTGGGTGCTCTGGAGTGGATCTGGTCTGTACAAGGATCTTATCCGATACTCGCGTCCACCTTCACCCACGCAGCTCGCACAAGTCAAATGCCGACGTTTACATCCTGTATCTTGCGCTAGGGTTCCCAAAAGTGTTTGTTATCGAAACCTCCAGGACGTAGTTCATAGTTGAGAGAGATAAGATATCAACAACCGCCCACACAAACTTGTTTATCAGCGGCGTTTCGGAGCCGATTGCCGAGAGACAGAAAGTACCAACGACGTCCGGTGGGTTTTCAGGTTCCTCACGCCCCCAGGTGAGGTTGTGGCTTTCACTATGCTTGAAAACCGCTTGGACTAGAGTCGAGAGAACCGAAACTTGAACGTGCCGAATACTACTTACCGACTGTTGATCCAACCCCCGTTCCAGAATGTGGTCAATGGTGAGGAGAGAAGATGCACGTAAACAGTGTATTGGTTTACCGTCGGTGTTTCGGATCCGAAACTCGGAAAGCACCCAATGACACCATATATACCGGAACCCCCTTTGCTTAGCTATGCAATCATTCATTGAAGCTTGCGCCTGGCGAGGTGATATTCGCGTTTTTGACAAACTTGGGCTATTGGTCGTGGTTCACGATCCTTCGACATTGCTCGGACTAGAGTATGCTGTGCGTGGATCGACACGCTGTCCATCACAAGGGGCCCCAACCACCCATTCGAAATTGCCCATCTGATGCCACATACCCTTCAAATTGCTCTACAGCTCCCCTTCTACCCCTCACGATTTTGAGAAGTGACAGACAGTGTTGGAAGCTCGAACTAGACTCCGAAGGCATGTATATAGCCTAGGCTCTCGACCAATAGAGACAACGGCATATACCCTTTCAAATTGCTCCACGATTCCCTTTCTTTTTCCCCATAGCCAGTCAACCGAAATGTGCGAACGGTTTGACCCACTCTCTCCAGTTTGAATATGTGTCCATCTTTGGCTTTTCACGGGTCCTGACTTATCACGTTGATGGCGTCGAGCTGACTCATGGTGTCTTCAACGCCTCATACTAGTGACAGTTTGGGACAAATGCGGCGGTGAGCTCCCCCTCTCCAACGTTCCTGACTTTGTTACGTGTTGTTAGATGGACATATTTGGTTTACAAGACTACTTAACGCGCAGCCACTGCATTCCGATCGGTTATGGACTTTGAACGTTTGATTTTGGCTGATGGCCTGCCCATCCTGGCTTTGGTACGCTAATTTGAGCTTGTTCAGTATATTCAACTTCATTCCGAACTGGATTGTTATGCAGCCGACCGTCGATCCACCCCCAAGTAGATTCTATCAAATCGCTTCGCAATCTCCCTTTCTGTATTGTAACGTAACGGTGGGGTGCGGGATGCGTATAAAAGCCGTCAGCCCACGCCCTTCAACCTCGTCAACATGCACCCCAAGCACTTCGCTCTCCTCGCATCCTTCCTTCCCGCTGTCTTATCTGGTGTTATACCTCGCAGTGTCGGTGGTAATCGGAAGGATGAAGCTACCGGGTCGACGTGAGTAGAGGTCTTCGGGCTGTTCCTTAGTTTCGGAGCTCATTCAATGACTTATCAATGTCCTCGTAGCTCAGGCCATACAAAGGGTATGACGTACCTGATATTTCTCACTCCTGTAATCGAGGTTGATCAAGGTCTTCTCCTGTAGATCTGCTCAAGTCTGGCGAAACGCCAGGCGGAGACTCGCTGGGTAGCGTGCCAGGCGATGACGGCTTACTGGGCGGCGTGCTAGGCGGAGACTTACTCGGTGGCATACTAGGCGACGATGGCTTGCTGGGTGACTTGCTTGGTGGCGATCTTTTGGGCGGCGTGCCGGGGAGGTGAAATCGTTCTATAATCCTTCTCTTCGACTACGCGGGCACTGAGATATTCGTCTATCTATCGCAAACGAAGTGACTAGAAAGGTAGGTATATGCTCATCATCCCCATATCTTGTCGCATGCTGATTATATCTTTTTCTTTCGTAGATTCGACCGCCGGGTAACAAGTTGAATGATTCTCTTACAAGCCAACCAAGCAGTGCCGGTGTCAGAAACCTACTCCAAGGAGCGGAGAAAAATTAGTGGTTCTGTATGATTGCAGGAATAGAACGAAAGTCACCCCGTGATTTGTCTACTATTTCAACTGATCCGAACAACGCTGGTGGGGTAATTGGCCCAAACCAATTTGACTTGTTCTAGTTGGTTGCAATCATTGACCGACAACTCAAGGTGGGAGAGGTCTGACTCTGTCCGAGCGTACGTGGCTCCCATCTTTCCGTGAGGTAAAGAAGAAAAGAACGTAGTACATTCGACGTTTGAGTTCTTTCTTTCCCATACTCACACAAAAAGGGAAATGAGAATAACACCTACTTCCCCTCTGCAACCTTCTTCTTGATAACATCAACCACCCTAGGCTCCCTAACAATCGACAGTTCACCCAGTTAGTCATCTTCGCCTGCTACGATCTTCTGTATGGTTCGGCGCATGATCTAATTACGAGGGGGAGAGAGAGAGAGAGGAACATGAGTAAGCACAGGGGAATTAAAAAAAACGGCGACGACGGCCATCCTTCGCATTCCTCATCTTCGCAATATCAGGAACGATATACACCTTGTCAACTTGCCACCCTGGTCGACACAGGCTACAACGAGGATCGGTGAGGAGGGACCCACTGCTAGATATGACCTGTGAGCTATCGGAGGGGCCTGCACTGTATCAACGGCTTCGTTGGGTGGTCCATAGGCAGAGGATAATTCGAAAGTGATCTCTACCGTGTTGAACGTGAGTCAGCTCGAGTGACCTGGCCCGCAAGTATCACTGAAAACAAAAAAAAATACGTCGGAAATACACTCCAAATCAACTTCAGCCGACTCCAATTAGGGCGCCAATAGCTCAATTCGGTATACACCAGTGGGTGCTGTACACCTATTGACATCATCTATAAAGAGCATGATTATCCTACTTTTGGGACATGAACAGGCTGGAGTCGAGCCACTTCGACTCGTAACTACTCCGTTTGGAGCAAGGTAAGATCGTGCACTAAGATCAGGCCTTGACGAAGAAAGTATCTCAACGTCGCGGTCGATGGAACTTTCGGACGCATTTACTATTCATTGTACATAATTAGAATAACAATATTGTGGTTTACTAATTGTTCGTAGCGCGTTCAGCCGACACAGGTCAATGTACCACTCTTGTCAACACAAGCTACAAATCAGACATTGGTTAGCTCGACACCGAACTCACGGATTGTCTACAGGTCGACTTACAACCCGAGATAACTTGAGAAGAGTCCGAGGGTCCAGCGTAGTACTTGCAGCTGCTACCAGCGTGGTGATCCTTGTTGTTGGGCGGGCCACAAGCAGAGACTAAGTGAAGGAAGGAGTCATACGAGTGAGTACGTGACTCTGTAAGCTTATATGGGAGTCGTCGTACCTGGGTCGGTGGCGATCAAGGCAGCGCCCATAGCCTGACCGGCGAAGAGAACGGTAAGGGCAGAGACGATGGTTGCAGTTCGGAAGAACATTGTTGGCAATAGAAGTAGTAGTTGGTGTTAGAGGCTTGGTTGGTCAGATGGTTGGATTCTGTTGTTTCGAGGTTGCCTCGGAAGGGTTTCTATAGCCTTCATGAACGCTCTTTGATGTTATTTGCACAAGTGTGGAGGGAGTACACCGGAACAGCTCCAACTGGCCCCAAATTGCTTGCGTGTAGATGGAGGAGAGGTAGTAAGTATAGCCGTGTTCTGCACATTGGTTGAGTGGACGGGACGACGGAGTGACCCTTCCTCCAGTTTCTCGCCAATTGTCCAACTAATTATGGACGTATTCTCTGATTGACAAACAACTCAAGTAACGAGCGCAGTCCTTTGGAGCTTACTGAATTGAATGGCGCATCGTACATTGTACGTGTACAGTTTTTGATTCAGTGATTGCCATTGCCATTTAACGCCCGTGTTACTCCACTCCCATCGCAAACGAGGGGGCATACTAATTTGACGTACCGTGTAGCGTACAGTAGCGTTCAAGTAGCGTACAAGTAGCACGTGGTGGCGTACAAGTAGCACATGGTAGCGTACAAGTAGCGTACGGTAGCGTACTGGTAGCGTACTGGTAGCCTACTAGTAGTGTACGGTAGTATATTATTCATGGATAGTTGGGCATGACTACACATGTCAATGAAGTGTACTGAGTT
>JANHQD010002182.1:0-20892 GCA_024721195.1 Marasmius sp. AFHP31
GCATTATACAGATTCGGAAGTAGATGTTCCATCCGTTATTCCTTGGTACGATCACCTAGACGACTCTGTACTGCCTAGTTTATTCCACCTAGACGCGTAGTACTTCTTTAAGTCTTCATAACATGACCGTGCCTTTCCTTCCGAAGTTCAGCCATCTAATCTCAAGGCTAAATTCTTAGTTTATCTGCTCCCGTGGAGCCGTTCTGGTTCGGGTTTCAGCAGGTACTACTTAGTTCCATCCTTCGGAACTTCGTCTTTCCCCGTTCAAACCCTTCTTAAATAGGTAGGATGCTGGGTTTACCGATCAGTACAAGTCTTCCTTGCTTGCCTCCGTCGATCATTTCTCATGCCCAACGTTCGCACCATAGAAGATCACTTCTGCAATCTCCTGTATAGTACGTCCTAATCATCCTTTTCTTCTGAAGTTACTCTAATCGTGTTTCAGAGCTGTATAAGCACTGGCCATACTACGAGGACTATTCCGCCAAGTCGACCGATCGCAGCTTCATTCCTCGCATTCCTCTCGACCGCGAAAGGGAGGCCTTGTTAGGCTTGCTCCTTCAGCACTTCTTCTTAAGCCGACACATCTCCTTCTATTGGGGTTTCGTCGCCTGTTTCGACTTCAGACAGGCCCCCATCTACTTCTATGAAGACAACCTGTCCGTGTACATCCCTCTCGAATCTCAGAACGTTATCGACATGGTTGCAGAGGCAATCGCTCGCGTAGGGTTCCTAGGTTCCCGTACAGCCTTTACCCCTGGAGCCACCCACGCCTGGATCGATTCTGTTGTCCACAGCATGGTCGATCCCCCTCCTTCGAAGTTGGAATTCAAACAGTTGACCTTCTTCCAGTACGACCCTCTCATGGCCTACTGGGTTACTCGTCCTTCCTGCCACCACAATCCCGTCCTCCACGAAGAGTTCTATCTCGACGAGTTAAACCGACCCGATTCTCCCTCCGTTTGGGATTACCAACGCGAGGATTCCGAGCTGGACGAGTACTTCGGATGGGACAAAGTTGCGGTTCACAACATGTGGGAGTAGGAGTATCTTTCCTCTATAGTCATTCCAGACTCGTACATCTATCTCTCGTTCTTTTACTACTTTCGTAGCTATTCTATTTGGTCTTCCTTATCAAGTTCCGAAGTTGATCATACTCTTCAACTTAGACGAAATAGATTCAACCCTGCTCGTACTTCAGTCCCTTATTATCGAATCTGAAGCTCTCTAGTCTTTGCCTTCTTATAGTCATGCCTCGTCAGAAGTTCATAAGTTCATACAGTCCATCTGCTCTTCAGATGAGGCTCTTGCCTGATTCACATCGTGCGGCGTTCCTTCCTTTTATTCGTTGGTCGCTCATTGTCATTGTCCAATCCTTCCCTTGGTCTGGTCACAGAGACTAGTCGATGTTCTGAAGTTTGTAGAACAGAGCGACCCCTACAGGTTTCGGGTGCAGTAGGATGACTTAGTATCGTCTTATCCTTCCGCGCTAGTCCTGAACCTTTTACTAGCCGTTCGGGCTCACGCTAATACTAAATATACTTCAGATAATATCCCTTCTGAAGTTCCATAAATCGCTTAAAATTAAGCTAAATTTGTGAGCGCTAGTAGCAGGCGCTACACCGCTGAGTCACAGATAATGAGTTGCGGACAGTAATAGGCCCACTGAGTCATAATAGACGAGTATGAGTCAGCCTGTTCAAGCCATGGAGTTGAGTTAGATGTTTGGGGAAAGAAGGTGAGTTGAGTTGATGGTTTAGTGCCCAATGTGGATGTGGACGCTTGTTAGGGGAAAATAGGAGGAATTGTGACAGTACCCCCTCTCTAAGATGTGTTTTTTTTTTGCCTGGAACACCTTTATTTCGTTGGCTCCTTCTCTTCTCTGGCTCCCACTACGCTGCTGGGTGTTTCTGATGGAACTCTGCAATTGTCTCTTTTGCATTTTCTACATTTGATTTGTGCTCCCATGAGTCTTCTGATTCTGGATAGCCGGCCCATTGGATGTAATACTTGATTGGTATGCGTCAGTCTCCTGGCTTTCTTGAATCTAGTATCCCCTCCACTTTCTATTCTGTGTCTTCTGGGAGGAGTTCAGGTGGTTGTCCAGGGTAATTGGGTCCATGAGCGTCTGTCTCTTTGTAGTGTTTCAGTAGCAAAGCATGGAACACTGGGTGTATCCTCCACTTCTTGGGGAGTTTTAGCCGATAGATTACTGGTCTTAATACGTCGAGGATTTCAAATGGGCCTTGCTGTTTGTTCAATAGCTTTGGTTTTGGTCTCATACTATTTATGTTCTTTCCATCTAGGGTTACTAAGTCTCCCTTGTGGTATATCTGTCCCTCTTTTACTAAGTCATTGTTTTGGTGTTGCATCCTTTCAGCTGCCATATTCAAGCTTGCTTGTATCTCCTGACAAATTTCTTCCATTAATTGTAAACGGTCTTCTACTGCAGGGACCTTGGACAATGGTTCTGGTGAGGGAAACATTTTGGGCAAGAATCCATGTAGGGTTCCAAAGGGTGATCGATTCGTTGCAGAATGTAAGCATGCATTATGGCAGAACTCAGCGTATAGGAGCCATTTGGCCCAGTTGTCTTGTTGGTAGTCACAGTAGACTCAAAGGAATTGTTCCAGTTCCTGGTTATACTGTTTGGATTCCACATCTGTCTGCAGATGGTATGCTGTGCTAAGTGCAGATTCAATTCTTAGTTTCACCCATATCCCTCTCATAACTTTTCCAGCGAACTGGGGTCCTCGGTCTGAAATCATTTTGTCTCACAGTCCGAATTATCTCCAGACATGTCGTAAGAGTAGATCCACTGTTCCGTTGCTATCAATTGTTTTGTTGCAAGGAATTAGAATGACTGTCTTTGTGAGGCGGTCTACGACTACAAGCACCGAGTTGTAATCTTCTGAGATTGGGAGGTCTGTGATGAAGTCTGCTGTGATGATCTGAAAAGGGCAATTCCGAGTTTCATTAGGGATTAAAGGAACATGTGCTGGATTGTTCATTGGCTTTGTAAGTTGGCAAGTTGCACATCTGTCAACGTAGTCTCATACAAAGACTGACATTCCAGGCCACCAATAGTCTCTGCCCAGGGGTTCATATGTCTTGAAACGTCCAGGATGTCCTGCCAATGGGTTGTCATGGTGTAGTTGGACTAAATCTCGTTGGATATCATTGTCTGGTGGTACATAGATTTTCCCACAGAACAGGACAATCCCGTCTTTGTAGTTCCATTCTTTAAGGTTTTTTACAAGCATTCTTGGTCCATTGTGTAGAAGAACATCAAGTGTAGTGTGTGTCCTAAAGCGCTAGACGCTAAGACTATAGAAGCAACGGCAGTAGAAGTCGACTAGCAAAGACAATGTCAGAGATGACAGAGATAGCGAGCAGAGAGCACGAGCAGGTAGATAACTGGTCCCAATGACAAGTTAGATATATTGAAGATAAAGAGAAGCGAAGTTAACTACTCACCTGGTCCCAATGACAAGAGGTCAAGATGAGGGACCAGGTGTAAACTACCTAGCTTATATACTGGAATATGAGTCGCGCAAGAATAAAGAAAGATAATAGGGAGCAAGGAAAGAACAATAGTAGTCCAGATATAAAATAAGAACAAGTCTGGAACGAGTAACTGTTGTATATAAAAGAACAAAGAGAACAAAGGAAACAATGGATGGGATAGGTTGTGAAGACGATGTGAAAGAACAAGGATGGGAAAGGAAATGATGGGAATGATGGGAAAAGGGGAACCAGGTATCTGGTAGGCGTCAGAGTAACAAATGGGCGTCAAAGTGACAATCAGGTGCCGAAAGGGGAATGGGCACTAGGAAAGGAAAAGATAGGGGGAAAAGTGGCACTTCATGACAGTGTGAACCTCTAAGTCTCGGCAGGGAGAGTTTTTGATTCTCTGTATGATGTCTGAGTGTCCTGTTGTGAACACCACCCCCTTTCAAGGAGCTCTAATGTGGAAGAAGGTGGGGTTTAGTAGTACTCAATCCTTGTTATCATCTTCTGTTCCAATCTTGTGGTCTGCTCTTCATGACAAGGGGTCACTCTTGTTGGCAATACCGGGTTTGTGGATCAGTTCGAAATCAAAACAGGTCAGGAACAAGGCCCATCAGGCCTGTTGTCGGTTTAAGTTCTTTGCCATGTGAAAGTATTCCAGATTTTTGTGGTTGGTCCAGATTTCAATCTGTATTGGTGCTCCTTCTAGGTAATGCCTCCAGGCTTCCAATGAATGGATGACTGCTAGCAGTTTCTTGTCATGGATCTCATAATTGTGTTCTGCTTCTGAAAGAGACTTTCAGAGATACGTGACCAGATGCCATTTCTCGTCTTTCCCTTTCTGGGACAGGACTCCACTGGTGGCATAGTTCGATATGTCAACTTCTACTCGGAAGGGTTTTGTGGTGTCGGGCATAATTAGAACTGATGATGAGATGAATGCTTGTTTCAGGTCCTTGAATGCCTTTTTGCGATTGGCTGTCCACTCGAGAGGTTGGGCTCTTCTCGAAAATCCCTCAATGAATCGTCAATAGAAGTTCCCAAATCCTAGAAACACCTGAGTCTCCTTAACTGTTCTTGGAATTGGCCATTCTGCTACTCCTGCTACCTTGACCGTGTCACAATTCCTCCTATTTTCCCCTAACAAGCACCCAAATCCACATTGGGCACTAAACCATCAACTCAACTCACCTTCTTCCCCCAAACATCTGACTCAACTCCATGACTCAAACAGGCCGACTCATACTCATCTACCATGACTCAGCGGGCCTATTACCATCTGCGACTCATTATCTGTGACTCAGCAGCCCGGCTCACAACACCAGAACCATCTATCCCTGACTCCTCCCTGCCGACCCATACGGACACTTGATGACTCACTCTGACCCGCAACCTAGTATAAAAGACCTACCTTCTACAGTACAATTCCTTAGCTTAACCACTTGGTCAATCCATAGTGAACACAGCAGAACAGACTTGATTGAGTGACTTGAGGGGCAACTGTGGTTGGCTTCCTGACACTTGGTTAAGCTCTCCTACCCTCACCTCACTCTCGAACCGACCAAGAACACCCAACCCCCAAACAACGACCATACTGGCGTCCCAGAACCTCCAGATCGAGTTCATATATGAACCAGAACCCCTCAGACACCAAGAATACTTCTACCCAACCCAATTCACCAGACCTGATGAAACAACAAATCTCAGACTCGAGTCCTTCGTCTCAAAGACCCTCCTAGAAGACCCCCAGTACTTGCACAACAAGTGGTTGCGACTACACCACGCCATCTGGTGGAACAAAGCACCGACATACGACACACATCACAGTGAATACATCTTCATCCAAATCATCCACAACCTCAAAGAAGACTGCACCGAAATCCACGTCTCAAAGAAAGTACCTGTCACCCAGTTCCACGTAACAGACCAAAACCTTGTCTACGGCTGTGTAGTTGCTGAAGACAATTTCCCCTGAAGAACCAACCACCTCAAGAACTACAGCACCCACATCTATATTGCCTACTAAACGTTGCCCATCATTGAAAACCTCCCACCTTCCGACTCCAAGCTGTAACAAATTGCCCCACTGTTCCTCCTGTTTCCTTGGTCCCTTGATTTCCCTTTGATTCCACTTTATTATATGTCCCCAGTGTCACATTATGACTTCCTTGATGTTCCAGACCATGTCATACCTTGTGTTCATCATTCCATATGATTCCCATCATGACATTGCTGTACTTGACATCCCTTGATTGTTCATCAGATTCTACCTGTCCCCCTTGATGTTCCACATTGTTCTTCATTGTTCTTTCATCTTACTATACTTGGATTTGTTTCCATGACTCAGTATGCTGTACCATTGTCATATATACTCATGGACACCTGTAGATAGTTCCCCAGCTTGTCCACTTTGTCTCTACACCCAGTACACAGTATAGGATGTTATGCACAATGCTAGACCTTCTACTCTTGACCTCTTGACCCAGATGAGGTGGCCTCAGAGGCCTTGGACCTTAGCCTTGTTCCTGGCAGGCAGTGCCTATTTGTCCTAAAGTGCTAGATGCTAAGACTTCGGGTATAGAACGACGGTGGCAGAAGTCAGCTAACAGAGACAATGTCGGAGATGACAGAGATAGAGAGCAGAGATCAAGAGCAGATAAGGAACTGGTCCCAATGACAAGTTAGATATATTGCAGGTAAGGAGAAACGGAATTAACTACTCACCTGGTCCCAATGACAAGAGGTCAAGATGAGGGACCAGGTGTAAACTACCTAGCTTATGTACTGGAATATGAGTCGCGCGAGAATAAAGAAAGATAATAGGGAGCAAGGAAAGAACAATAGTAGTCCAGATATAGAATAAGAACAAGTCCGGAACGAGTAACTGTTGTATATAAAAGAACAAAGAGAACAAAGGAAAAGATGGGTTGTGAAGACGATGTGAAAGAACAGGTATGGGAGAGGAAATGATGGGAATGATGGGAAGAGGGGAACCGGGTATCTGGTAGGCGTTAAAGTAACAAATGGGCGTCAAAGTGACAAACAGGCACTGAAAGGGAAATGGGCACTAAGAAAGGAAAAGATTGGGGAAAAACAGCACTTCATGACACTATTCACAATGACCTTACTGATATGTCAAACGTATGAAAATGTCCAAAAGTGCTGAACACCAAGACTTTAGACACACAGATGGCGGCAGTAGAAATCGTCTAGCGGAGGCGACAACAAAGAGAGCAGAGAGCAAGAGCAGATAAAGGAACTGGTCCCAATTGTCATGAAGTGCCGCTTTTCCCCCTATCTTTTCCTTTCTTAGCGCCCATTCCCCTTTCGGCGCCTGATTGTCACTTTGACGCCCATTTGTTACTTTAACGCCTACCAGATACCCGGTTCCCCTCTTCCCATCATTCCCATCATTTCCTCTCCCATACCTGTTCTTTCACATCGTCTTCACAACCCATCTTTTCCTTTGTTCTCTTTGTTCTTTTATATACAACAGTTACTCGTTCCGGACTTGTTCTTATTCTATATCTGGACTACTATTGTTCTTTCCTTGTTCCCTATTATCTTTCTTTATTCTCGCGCGACTCATATTCCAGTACATAAGCTAGGTAGTTTACACCTGGTCCCTCATCTTGACCTCTTGTCATTGGGACCAGGTGAGTAGTTAACTTCGCTTCTCTTTATCTTCAATATATCTAACTTGTCATTGGGACCAGTTATCTACCTGCTCGTGCTCTCTGCTCGCTATCTCTGTCATCTCCGTCGTCGTCTCTGCTAGTCGACTTCTACCGCCGTTGCTTCTATAGTCTTAGCGTCTAGTGCTTTAGGACATTAGGTCAAGATCCTTATTGCACTGACAGCCTAACCAGTGGTAGGGTTGTCCTTGCAAGATCATCACAGCTTCCAAACCCTGTTCGAATCTCGTTCACGCAGTTGATCCCGCAGACCAACATCACTGGCACCGCAACCCTGAAACCCACAACTGGAGAACTTGTGAACTCCAAATCTGCCCACACGCCGACCCTTTAAACTCGATCCCGCAAGCTCGACGATTCCCCGACGGATCGGAACTAGTACCATTACCGTTCCCCAGCCCTACTCCCGCTCCTGAACTAGAAACCAATTTAACAGCCTCCGCTGCCTTACCGTTTGCTGCACCACCCACTCCCGTAGGTTCTGGACCAGCCACTCCACAACCTCTCTCTGTTCTGTCGCACCGATCTCCATCCCCAGCTGAAACCACCGACTCGCACACCTCCCAAACCACTACCTCCAGTATATCCAGCATGTCTACTCAGGCAACCGCCAACGCCACCCTCGAAACCCTTCTTACCCGCCTTGTCAATCAGCAACGATCCCAGCAGGCCCAGCTGGATGCCATTAGAGACGCCTTCAAAGCCAACAAAGATGAAGGAGCTGTCATTGCAAAGCCCGCCGCCTTCAAAGGCGATGCAGATGATGTGGTCAGGTCCCTGCCCATGTTTAGGAACTGGGCAACAGAACAGAAGGCGTTGAGGATTAAGGCAGGGCAAGGAATACCTCCAGAAGACGTTGGGAAGTTGGACCACAGGAGGACCATCCAGTCCACCTTGTCGTTCTGTGAAGGGGGAAAAGCCGGCCGCTGGGCGGCCAACTACTTGAAACAGATCAACACCTCCATGACCGACGAGAGTGTTGCATCCCTTTGAAGGAAGGTGGGAGACCTTCGAAAAACAGTTCAAAGTGCGCTTTGGCTCTGCCAACGAGAAGGCGGATGCCATCAGGGAGCTAGAGCAGATGAAGCAAGGGAACAAGGCAGTCACCCTCTACTGCCAGGATTTCAGGGACGCAGGGGCCAAGACAGGCCTCTCCGATGCTGACCTCATGATCCGCTTTCGAAGTGGACTCAATCCGGAGGTAAAGAAACTCCTCGTAATGATGGACCTAGCCCAGGGAGACCCAAAGGACCTGGACGATTTAGAGGATCGGTCGTGCAGAGCTGAAAGGGCCCTAGAAGCAGAAGGGTTCAGCACTCAGAGACGTACCGAGACCCACACCACCACCATCAGTGCCACTGTCCCCACTCATGCCACCCAGACCAACCCCGTTGGGGGTAACGGCAAGACCCGCGAGGACTTCATGAGGGCCATGCGTAACCGTTGCTATGGCTGTGGTGCAATGGACCACACCAAGGCCCAGGGGAATCATGGTCAGGAGCAGTGTCACCACTGCAAACGCTTCAGACATTGCACGTCCGTATGCCAGGACAAGTTCCTGGGGCGCATGCCAGGCTTAGGTCTTAGGCCTGCCAGGGTTGCTAGGATCAACTCGGCAGTCCCCTTCACCCTGTTCCCAGGGGAGACAGTCAACATCGGCGCCTCTCCACCTGCTCCCACCGCCACTATTGCTTCCACCGTCCCGTCTACCCAAGCCTCCACCTCCTATACCCCCAGTTCCGATGCTGTAGCTCGTATTGCCGCCCTCCAAGACTTGCTCAACCAGCAGAACGTGATGATCCAGCAGCTTATGGGTCAAAAGGATTTTTAAAGCGGGTGTCCGCCTTCGCCGCTGCGAAGACACCCGCACCGGCTCCTTTCTATGCAACTTCCTCGTACAATTCTATTCACTCCTGTACCATATCTACTACTCGCGAAATAAACCCTCTCTCTCACCATTTCCACATACAAGTGAAATTAAAAGGAAGACAGCATCAGATGGAAACCGCAGCCATGATCGACAGTGGGGCAACTGCCCTGTTTCTTGGAAAATTGTTTGTCTCGACTCATCGAATCTGCACTTCCCCTCTACGACACCCTATTCGTGTTCATAACATCGACGGAACCCTCAATCAGGCCGGAAGTATCACACACTTTGCTCAACTTGGACTTATTGTGGACGGCACAGAGACCTGGACAGACTTTTTGGTTATGGAACTGGGAGGAGAAAACGTTATTCTCGGGCTTCCCTGGTTACGGGAGACAAACCCACAGGTTGACTGGGAGAAGGGACAAGTTTCGGTGCCCAAGCCTAAAGTGACGATTGAAGAGGTGGAGGATGAAGACTGGTGGGCAGGCACGGGTAACCCACCTCTTTCTGATTCCATTATCGAATCTATCCACGCATCCGTCATTGAAGACCCTCCTGCAGATCCTGAAGCTAGTCTGCCCCTCTACCACATCCGGGCAAATCGCATGACCCGCAGGGCTCTGGTAAAGAAGGGTATCCTGGAGGACTGTTACGACGACCTTTGGATAGCAGCTGGATACACCTACTCCCAACAAATCGCGGAGGAGGCCAGTAGAAGTAAGCCGAAACAGATGTTTGAAGAGATGGTTCCACCAGAGTATCAGGGGTCTAGGAAAGTATTCTCAGAAGAGGAGTCTGAACGCCTACCAGCTCATAAGCCCTGGGACCACGCCATCGAACTTGTACCGGGGGCCCCACAGACAATAAAAACCAAGGTTTACCCACTCTCGATCAACAAACATAAGGAACTCGACAAGTTCCTAGAAGATAACCAGTGCAAAGGCTACATCCGTCCCTCGAAATCCCCTCTAGCTTCACCAGTCTTCTTTGTCAAAAAGAAAGATGGCAAACTCCGCTTCGTCCAGGATTATCGAAAGCTCAACGAGTATACAATCAAGAACCGCTACCCTCTACCTCTCGTTACTGACATAGTCAACCGTCTACAAGGAGCCAAGTACTTCACCAAGTTCGATGTTTGTTGGGGCTACAACAACGTGCAGATTAAGGAGGGGGATGAATGGAAGGCTGCTTTTGCGACGAATCGAGGGTTGTTCGAACCCAAGGTTATGTTCTTTGGTCTCACAAATTCGCCCGCCACATTCCAATCACTCATGAATTCCATCTTTGCCGACCTGATTGCCCTAGGAAAAGTTGCAGTATACCTGGACGACATCCTCATCTTCACCAGTACCTTGGAGGAGCACCGAGTTCTAGTCAAGGAGGTTCTTGCTCGACTTCAGAAACACGACTTGTACCTGCGACCCAAAAAATGCCAGTTTGAACAGACAGAGATTGAGTACCTTGGACTCATCATTAGCGAGGGACAGGTACGAATGGACGGAGACAAGGTTAAGGCAGTTCGAGACTGGCCTACACCCCGCAACCTCAGGGACGTTCGAGGATTTCTGGGCTTTGCAAACTTTTACCGATGCTTCATTCGAGACTTTGCCAAGATTGCACGACCCCTCAACGACCTGACCCGGAAACATATCAACTTCAACTGGGGTACCCAACAACAGGACGCCTTTGACCAACTTCGCACCGCTTTCACCTCTGCACCTGTCCTCACCCTCTGGCACCCAGATCGACCCACACGAATAGAAGTGGATGCCTCTGGTTATGCAACTGGAGGGGTCCTTTCACAGAAACTCAAAGACGGACTCTGGCATCCCATCGCTTTCCGTTCAGCCTCTATGCAGCCGGCCGAGAGGAACTATGAGATCTACGACAGGGAGATGCTCGCTATCATAGACGCACTAAAAGACTGGTGGTATTTCCTTGAAGGTCTCCCCTCTTCGTTCGAAATTCTCACCGATCACTCCAACTTAGAGTTTTGGAGGACTGCTCAGAATCTGAGCCGACGACAGGCCCGATGGGCTCTATACCTGTCCCGCTTTCACTTCCTTCTTGGCCACTGACCGGGCAAAGCTAACACTCTCGCTGACCCTCTCTCCCGAATGGGTGCTCATCAAGTCCCAGATAG
Organism: Marasmius sp. AFHP31; assembly: GCA_024721195.1. Lineage (NCBI taxonomy): Eukaryota > Fungi > Basidiomycota > Agaricomycetes > Agaricales > Marasmiaceae > Marasmius > Marasmius sp. AFHP31. The sequence goes on from JANHQD010002182.1 coordinate 11,219, forward strand.
CGATGATAACCAACAGCAAACCGTTCTTGGGCCCGAGGTATTCATGAGGATTGCAGCTACAGGCCTGGTAAGCCCCCTGGAGGAGCAGATCAGACAGGCGTCAGAACGGGAAGCAGAGGTGCTGGAAGGACTACGGGATCTGAAGGCACAGGGTCCTTCCCGTCTGGTCAACGGGCTGCTGGAATGGGAGGAAGACAACGGGCTGATGTATCACCGAGGTCGAGTTTATGTTCCCCCAGGCAATGAGTTGCGCAAAGAAGTAGTGTGCCAGTGTCATGACAGCCCCACAGCAGGACATCCCAGACTACATGGAACGTTGGACCTGGTCGACACCCACTTCTGGTGGCCCACCATGCGGTCCTTTGTAGAGAAGTATGTGGAAGGATGCGACACCTGTGCTCGGAAGAAGCTTCACCGTCACCCCCGCTCAGTAATTCAGCCCCTCGACGTGCCGCAGGGACCCTGGGAAGAAGTAGGAGTCGACCTCATCACCCAACTACCAACCCCTCACGGACACGACGCCATCCTCGTCTGTACCGACTTCTTCACCAAGCAAGTTCATGCCATCCCCTGCACAAGCAACATAAATGCTGAGGGAGTGGCCGACATCTATTACCGGGAGATCTTCTGCCTGCATGGCCTACCAATGTGTTTCATCTCAGATCGAGGGCCACAGTTCAACGCCAAACTCATGAGGGTGCTTCTGAAGAGACTCGGGATCAAGGGCAGCTTCACTTCGGGATACCATCCCCAGGCAAACGGTCAAACTGAAAGAGCAAACCAGGAGGTTGAAAAATACTTACAACTGTACACAAACTACCAGCAGGATGACTGGTCAGAGCACCTACCCCTTGCTGAGTTCGTTTTAAACTCCCATACCCACTCTGCTCATCGCCTCTCTCCATTCAAGCTCCTCTACGGCTACCTTCCCCTCTTTAACATCCCTGTAAGAAGGAGGTCGGGCATCCCCGAAGTCGAAAATCGCATTGATATCCTGAGGGAGGTGAGGCGAGACGCAGGCACTGCACTGCACATTACCAAACGGCATATGAAGGAGGGCTTCAAACGGGGGAAGAGAAAAGCCCATCAATTCGGTGTAGGAGACTTTGTTTGGCTAGACGGGTCAGGCTTCAGGTTGAAGCGGTCGAGCGAGAAGCTAGGAGACCAGAGTCTGGGGCCTTTTGAGATCTTGGAGAAGGTTGGGGACCTGGACTACTGGCTGGACCTACCAGAAGAGCTAGAGCGGCATCACCCCATTTTTCATGTCGACAAACTCTACCCTTTCAAAGGTAATCTAGTAAATGGGCTGCTGCCAGAGCCGCCAGGACCTATCGAGTTAGAGGACGAGGACGAACCCGAGTATGAGGTAGAGGATGTGGTGGACAGCCAGTACCAGTGGAGACAACTGGAGTATCGGGTAAAGTGGAAGGGTTATTCGGAGTCAGAGAACACCTGGGAACCCGCACAGAACCTGAAGAACGCCCCTCGGATAGTGAAACGATTCCACAAGAAGTTCCCCACAGCAGCAGGGCCAGCTTATCGAGAAGGGGCCTAGTCATCGAGGATGATGAATCCTGGAAGGGGGGTAATGTCATGAAGTGCCGCTTTTCCCCCTATCTTTTCCTTTCTTAGCGCCCATTCCCCTTTTAGCGCCTGATTGTCACTTTGACGCCCATTTGTTACTTTGACACCTACCAGATACCTGGTTCCCCTCTCTTCATCATTCCCATCTTTTCCTTTCCCATCCTTGTTCTTTCACATCATCTTCACAACCCATCTCATCCATTGTTTCCTTTGTTCTCTTTGTTCTTTTATACACAACAGCTACTCGTTCTGGACTTGTTCTTATTCCATACCTGGACTACTATTGTTTTCCCCTTGTTCCCTATTATCTTTCTTCATTCTTGCATGACTCATATCCCAGTATATAAGCTAGGTAGTTTACACCTGGTCCCTCATCTTGACCTCTTGTCATTGGGACCAGGTGAGTAGCTAACTTTGTTTCTCTTTACCTTCAATATATCTAACTTGTCATTGAAACCAGTTCTTTATCTGCTCTTGCTCTCTGCTCACTGTCTGTGTCATCTCTGTCATCGTCTCTGCTAGTTGAATTCTGCCGCCGTCATTTCTATAGCCGAAGTCTTAGCGTCTAGCACTTTAGGACAGCGAGGGGGAGTGTTGAATCCGGACTCCTGTGTCATAAAGCACTGAGTGCTAAGACTTCAGATACAGAGACAACAGTGGCAGAAGTTGTCTAGCGGAGACAACAACAGAGATGACAGAGGCGTGAGCAAAGAGCAAGAGCAAGTAAAGGGACTGGTCCCAACAACAAGTTAGATACACTGCAGGTAAAGGGAAAGACAGAAGTAACTACTCACCTGGTCCCAACAACAAGAGGTCAAGATGAGGGACCAGGTGTAAACTACCCAGCTTATATACCCAGTCAGTGGTCTAGAATATGAGTCATGCAACAAAGAACAAGGATAATAAGGAACAAGAAGAAAACAATAGTAGTCCAGGTATAGAACAACAACAAGTCTGAAACAAGTAATTGTTGTATATAAAAGAACAAGGATGCAGGAGGAAATGATGTGGAAAGGGAAAATGGGTGTCTGGTAGGTGTCAATGTAACAAATGGGCGTCAAAAGGGGAATGGGCACTAAGAAATGAAAAGATAGGGGAAAAGTGGCACTTCATGACATCCTGGATACATCAGACTGTAGCTATGCACATACTATATGCCCATATCTTATCAAGTGTTTCAGATCTATATCTATAATATCTATATACTCCTTTTATAGTAGTTACAGCTGCATCTGTACAGTATACAAGTTCTACTGTTTCTCTGCAATCTCCAGTACTTTTATCCCTCTTGTTGTGCCTCTATAAGCTTTACTCCAGGTGAGCCAGTTTGCCTTATGGCTGCCACTGCATAGGCAAGACCTCTGCCTCAACAGGGATAACTCCCCTATGCCCGACACTCCTTCACCAAGTTATTCCAACACTTCTCCTACATCATCAGCATCTCTCAGAATTTCCTACAAAGATCCACAGTGTGGACGTGCACTACAACGGCCTCTCCATTTGCAAAGATATTCCACTTACTAGTCTCCCTACTGCTTAGTCTATATCTGACCAAAATACTAAAATATAATATGCAACCACTGGAATTTGAACCCAGGCAAGCACACTATACAGTAGGTAATTTCATATATGTTTCCATGTCGCGCTACCACTACACCATGGTTGCTCATAGTGATGTTGTATTGGCCAATAAAATATCCCAAATCCTGATACTTACTATCCAATTATCCAGAGTTCAAATCTTAAAGTCCAGCAAGAAGAGCTGAAACTTGAGAAACCCTTAGAAAACTGTTCAGGATCTCAAGGGTTGATGGTCATACATTATCATTAGTGGTTTCTTGATCCATCAGGTTTTGGGATGGAGTTACCATTGGGCTATGCTGCAGTGTGCATGCTATATCAAGTCAACATTTGATCGGGATTTGGGTCTTAGCCCTCAGGTCCCAAGATGGAGAGACTAGCTATGTAGTGTAAAATCAAGTGAAATTCAGTGAAATCCAGTGATTATACCAGCCAATGCCCCAATGAGCAGTAAAAAATACCCACGGTCGGAAATGACCTGAAATGACCAGAATTGACCAGAAAAGGGGGACACTTACAGGCTATTTCCAGTCATAGGGAGTCAAATCAAGCTAAATCAAGCTAGCTCAAAATAGCTTGAATTGGCCAGGGGATTTCTGACTGGGTGTGAGGGTCTCAGGAGTCAGGATGAAACATGTTTCAAATTTCAGCAGAGGGGTCAGATGCACCCAAAACCCTTAATCAGTGAGTGCCCAGCATGGCCTTGGACATCATAAATCATCTCTAATCACTCTACACAAGCATACAGTGATTTATTGGGACCATACAATACTTTTTCTAGGAAGTTTTTTTCCTGGCTTGAGCTGCGATTTAACCGGTTCGAGCCGCTCCCTGTCAATGGCTCAGTGAGCCACAGCTCATGACTCAAGCCAAGCCGAGCTAGCTGTTGGCAACACTATACCCAATAGAATCCTCCTATTTCTCCAGTACGAGGCTTGACAATCGGACCACAAGGGTTCAGTAAGGCAGGTATGTTCCTCCCATGGTCCACCCCATTCCACATCAAACATTCATGCGAATTGATTTGTGTTCTTCATTCTCCCCCCAGTGGAAGGTGAAAACCAAGGTAACTATGTGGCTACCGTGTTAGTGAAACTCACCCCGAGCGCCATCATCAGAAATGTTGTCGGGATTGTCCCGCTTGTCATATTATTGATAGCGCTCATTGGTAGCTGCAATGGCCAGGCACTAAGGAAGGTTTGAGGCTCAAAAATGGTCTAGTTCATGATGGGGGAAAGAAGCTGGTGATATTATATTGTCATTGTTCACGAGGACAGAACTCTGCAGGTCAAGGGTTCGATTTTGGCCCCCCCGGGCGCCGAGCAGTTTTCGCAATGACTTCTTGATTTTGTCATATGTATACAAGATGCGTGTATGATAGTAAAAGTTGAGCTGGACTCGACAGTAGATATTAGATGCACACCGGAGGGCTCGCAGGACTAATATCTGTACTTTTGCTTTTTAGTATCGAATAATACGAGAGTTGTTTCTCAAACTTAGGTTCAATCTATCATCTCGGTAGTTGTGAAAACATTAAGACTGGTCGTTTGGATAGCATGGGAGTCCACCTCTCTTGCTCGGCGAGAGTGTTTTTTTTGGATGCTTCGAGGTCCTACCGTCTTCGCATCTTCTGAGTGCATCAAAGCATCCCGAAACACGGTGCACTACTACCACATATCTAGAAAAACTGATCGAATCCTCCCGCATCTTCTTTGGTATCGCATGGAACTCCGAACAACCCGCCCTCTCGTGAGCTTTACTTTCTCCCTCCTCAGCGCTGAGCGCATACAGACTCATGACAGACTAGCCCTTCATCTCGTATGTTCTGTGACCCGTTTGTTTGTTTGGTGGGGGCATAGAGAAATTTCCGTGGCAAGGGTTGTGATGTGCAAGTTCCGTGGTATCTCCGTTTACAGTCAGTGGCCACTTGGAAAGTTAGCGAAGTGGGTGAGAGCAAGGGTATGATATGCTATCAAAGGACAACTTCTCCAAAGCTCGAAACACAGTCGCCGTGATTCTTGCACCGGATAAGTTACTGTCAAGTACCAACCTTGGTTTGCCTCAAATGCCAGTTCAATGTGGCCGTGATGCAACTATATATAAGTTCAATTCAACATTCTAAGACTCGAGATACAGTCCCCTATGTCTCGAAGAGCAACCTCATTGTAACAGTACCCAGAATGACCGTCCATGACCTGCCAGACTGAGTGGAGGAATGTGTCAGAAGAATTTCGGCATTTCCCGAGACGATCTCGAACCACCGTCAAGGACGAGCGTGAATAAAAAGAGGACTTCGGGTGGTTTTTGTGCATGTTTGGTTGTTTTTAATTCGATATACGAGACGACCGATCTTTGAGGACAGTGACCACGGAGTCAGTTTCGGTGAAAAAACTTGTAAGCAGACACGAAGAAGCTTCATCTTCAAAAATAAATGTAAAACCATCAGTAGCTGATCTGGTCCCTCACATCGTGCAGTTGTATGGATCCCAAAGTGCGTCAAAATCCCATGTACCGCTTTTAGACGTGATTCGTGGTTCCGTGTCATCTATAACTATGCGCCAGGGTTATTGGCGGTTCGAGGAATGGGCCATGAAGAAATAAGAGAATATGAGTTCACACGCACACATTTGTGTGTAGGATGAGGGTAAACCAAGTGAGGTTCATCGATCGCGAGAGGAAACCATTGTCATACAGAGGACGACATCCGGAAGCAAGAGATTGTTAGAAACCATGGAAACCCCTCTAGTGAGGATTCTAATTTGAAGTTTTGTTGTTGAAGCTGAACGAACTTGCCATGGGGATCCGGATACAATGCCTTGATGGAATGGGATCAAATCGCAAGATTTGCACCCTCGGGTCACTCATAGCTGTAGCTTGAGGCCATCTCATAACAAAGATGCGTGATCGTTAGGACTTTTGATCATCGCATGGATGACTCCGCCCCCTGGTGCGTTTGTACCACTTTGAGTGAAAAACCATCCCAGGGCTTGTCTAGGGCCCAGATCAAAACGCGCAGAGTCGTTAGTGGGGTCAAAGATCAACCAGCGGAGCGAGCATTCCCCCACGCCACAATCAACTTCCGAAGAAGGATGGTTAAATCGACTCGGTTGAATCAATCTATCAACCAGCCTCTTTTCATCTTCTATAAAAACAGCTCTCTCGCGACCTTTTGAACCAGGCAAAAACTTCCCTTTCCCCGCCCCAATACCAGCGTTGAACGCACCCGCACGAAAAACAAAAGAAAAAAATTTACCCACCATGGCAGACTGGTTCTCCGTCATATTTACCTTGATCTCGTACGTTGCAACACTTTTTTTGACTATTTTGTTCAGCAGCTCACTTAACCCGAATAGAATCTTTCTAGTCCCTTTAGTACAAGGCCTCAAGGTCAATCGAGGATTACCTTCCGCCAAGGTTCCTCCTATTGAAAATATTCGTACGTGTCCCTTTGCGACTATCCTCGTCCCATCATGCTGATTTTGTTCAGGTCCCCCAACTCATAAAACCGATTTGTTATCCGAAATCAATACCGGGCTCACAGAGAAGGAGAACAGTGCTGGAGAAAGAACGACAGGAGGCTGTAGTCCTGCCGAGAATTCTGCCAACATGGGACAGACGATGAGTGATGTCACTGGGAACGTTCTCATTGGATTGATCGTTACGATTGGTTGCTTATGCATATGGCTCTGCTGGCGGCTCTATAAAGCTCGGAAGGCATCCAAAGAGTGTCCGGAATGTCAGAGGAGGCTGCTGCCTTCAAGGGGGACAGACCCTGAGTATGATGCGTGGGTGGGAAAATAGATAGATCACTTGTTTCCTGGATGTTTTTCATCGAAATTTTTCCTTTGGTGTATAAGATCGGGTGAGGCATTACTTATCCATGCTTCAACTGGGCTCCCGTCTCGGTATACTCTAGAATTCGGGAGGGACTTGAAAATAGCTCATAATCATCCTGTCTCTCTTTCATTCCATTTACAGTGTTATACTCGTAGCTACAACCCGATCAACGTACAGTCAAATACATCTTGAACTTTATCATCAGCTTGAGGGCGTCCCGAACGTCTATTACGAGCAGAGCCGCGCTATCTAGGGTGGTATCTGATGTGAGCTTAGTACATCATCCCGCATTTGTTTGGAGCTTCATAGGAAATCCATCTGTCTCATGAAGCAGGGCACCACTCCCTTTCTCCCGCGTTGAACATACCTACAAAGAAAATTACCATGGCAGACTGACTCTCCGTGCCATGCAGCCTTGGCTCGTACGCCCCGAGCCTGCGACTCTCGATTCTCTGTAGTTTGATGTCAGCTCACGTCGCTCCCCCGCCACCACCTGTAGGCTGTAGTCAAATGGCCGATGGGGATCTTGATGAGGTTCGAAACATCCCGCGGAACTCATAGGACGATAGACAGCAATGTGCATTATGAATCGGTCTTGAGTTGATGAACTGGGAAGTCAGAGACTGACCCGTTACTGGGAACATATCACTTGAAGCTGTATGTTACTGTGGTTGGTTGTGTCGCGACCGCGTGAGATTGAGCTACTTGCAAGTGCAGATCACAACTCACGCCCGGATCGAGTTTGACTCCGTGAGTGGTGATGCCAGTGACCGAGAGGGCCGTTGTATAAGGCCAGAACTCAGAAATGTAGCGAGTGGCAAGGTAGGTAGGGGGCAGCAAAGCTTGTCGTAACTTCTCACGCCAAACCTCCTCGAAATACACAATTGAGGTTCACGCACAGTCCTGCCCTTCATCCTATCAAATGTCTGATGCCCCACTGAATAGGGCTTTTTGTTTCTCTCGGCGCATGTGTCCGAGAAAGAATCAGCCAGCCAGACGGAGAGTGTGATTTTTGGCCGGCTCAAAATTGATTCTGGAGAGAGATTCGTGATTCATATTCTGTATTCCAGGGGGGACTATGTCTTGAGCCCTGGAAGTTTGTGCCGCGAGCGAGGGTATGCGGAGTTTACCGATACATTGTTATTGTCATCACCTCCCTTTCAGCCATGAGGTGTCTGATGGAATCTTAACGAGTCCTGATAGTTACATCTTCATTGGTAGTCGAAAATTCAACAATTTGCGAGGGTTTTTGACATCAGATTCAAGTTTAAAAAAAAGGCTGACGGCAAGAGGAAACAGTGAGAGCATGAGGACCTTGCCTTTTCTCCGTGTGTATGTTAGATAAGTACTGCTTTCGCGATTTTTTCCCTCTACGCCTCAATTCCGACTCCCCACCTTTGAATGGGGGTGGCTGTTACGTCGTGCGAGTCTGGTTTTGTCGTTATTGTGGGCTCACCTTCTTACCCAAACAGAACTTTCTTAGTTGCGCCCCTTTCAATACGAGGCCGTCGACAGAAGCCCGTGGTACATCTCCGATACTGTATCGTCCGAGTCGTACACATCCTGATTCTATCGTATCGATAGTCTGCTCTCGAAAGATACGACGCCGACTAAGATCCTTTTCTCGGAATATCAGCCCATCAACCAGTGGCGTTTATTCCTCCTCCTCTGGCGTCATTCAAAAGGAAGCGAGGCGAGGAAGTGTAAGAAATTTCGAAAAAAGCCACCAATTGGTTAGTCAAGAAAGCTTTGAGGAAGTGACTGGTGGCTTGCCCTCGTAGATGGGTCTACAACTGCACGCTACGCTATGAGAAGGAGGGAGGGAAAGGCAACCTGTGGATAGTGATTACGTCATATGAACGGGCGGACGCGTAACGGTATAGCTCATTGTCGCCACGCGCACCCTCAGATTTGGCGGGTCACGTGGCACTTCCGCGCGTCTTCTTGTGGACTCCGCTAAGTCCCACGGCCTTCAACAAGCCTCGCCCATGTTCTACGCTGCCTGACACGATCAACAGAGCCCTCGGAGGCTCTATTCTCACTACTAATTTACTTACTGAGAGCCTAGAGGAACATACATCTCATTTACCGATTACTAATACATATACGTTGTTGAATACTGCTTCCTTGTACTTAAGTTTTAGTCGACTCAGACGCCATCGTATGCCTGTTGTATATGGCACCGTGACTTTCTCGGCCTTACTTCTGACCCTAGTGTACCTGAGGGAAATTAGGTCGCTTTTCAACGCGTCCGGCGTCTGTCTAGGTGCGTCTTAAATAATTCTCAGCTTCTCACACACTTTTTGAGAAGCCCGAGTTGTTGCGGTATTCTTTCAGACCCGTAACTTCAAGCCGCGAGTGCTTTGCACATGGTGCTAAAGTCCTCACCTCATTCTCATTATCCCCGTGTATTCAATCACCAAGCTCTACTACTTCAACACGTCAGTTAGATCTATCCGGGTATCTGCAGAGTAAGACGGTCGTAACCCGACTCATAAAGAAAGCGACTCAACAAAGACGTCAAGTTAGGAGAATTTTTTTAGGAAGGAGTTTTGACGCGACCTGGAAGTGAATGCGATTGGTTTGCCCTCAAAGGTTCAAACAACAATTTTAGAAGGGAAATTATGATAAATTGGTACTAGATACAGACATAATGGTTCATCTAGCTATGT